>JAPYZO010000611.1:0-24108 GCA_030522905.1 Torymus flavipes | reverse complement strand
CATTCTTTAATTTCGATGTAGATGATGGCACGATCCATTGTATCAATACCTGCTCATTCTCGGAATCGCTAGTGATAGTGGGAGTACTACTTCCACTACTGCTATTGCTGGAAGCGGATCCACTACTACTACTGCTGGAAGAGGATCCACTGCTGCTATGAATCTTAACATCAACGGAAGGTACAGAAGATGTACTAGTACTACAACTTCTTGAGACTACGCACAGAACGAAAGTGCTGTTACTGCTTACACTTTGAACGGGGGATGCAGAAGGACTTCTGCTTTCACTTGGACTCATAACGCCATGGTTAGGACTAGAACAGGAGCCGCAACTACTACTGGAACAACTACTAGTACTGCAGAAACTGTCATCCGGCCTGCAGAACAACTTTGGAGATCCGCACACGTTTTCATCCTCGCTGCAACTACTGTATGCCGTGTTATTCTTCCTCTTTAAACCTTCTCTTACTACGTAGTCGGGGCCAAATGTATGTTCCAGCTGCTTGTCAAGCTCCTCTTCTCTTTGCAACTCTTCTATTCGCGCTTGTTTCTGCTTTCCTCTCTCGTCCTCACTGCAGCTCATCAACTCCGATCCTTTTTTTCGCTTTTCCTGTTTACTGGTTGGGTACGATAATCTCGATGGGCCTGGTTGCGGTTCTATTATTTCATCCGGCTCAATGTCGCTTTCCTCATGTATCGTATTAATCATGATTCTCTTTTTGGTAAGCTTTTTTTCTCGTTTCTTTTTGCGATTCTTCTCGGTTCCTTTCTCATTCTTCTTTTTCCTTTCTTCCTTCTTTGCGGATTGTTCTTCCTCAACATTATCTAACACTGCATATTTTTTAACATCCAATTTTCGCAAGCTATCTACAAAACCAGTGTAGTAGTTGAATCTAGTCTCTAAGTGATTATTAGCGGTTTTGGGTTTTTTACTTTCCATTTCTTTTTTCTGTTTTCGAATGCGTGCTTTTCTTATATGCTCTTCTCTTAGAGTTTGCTGGAATATAATTTTATTTGTTAAAAATATATTGGCAAAAAGTATATTGGTATTAAATTTTAATATAAAATAAAATTCAACAATAAAGTTAAACATTTTTTTTTTTATTGAAAAGAATCGTAGTCATATATTTATTTACCTGCATTTCATTGAATTCCGTCAACCTCCAGGAATCCTTTAGCTCTTGTGTGACGAGGATGATTTTGGACCCTCTGGCATGGTTAACCCTTAACTCTTGCATATCCATCTCCTCAAAAGCCCTCACCACTCCATCCACTGAATTTGGGGTCATTTGGCTATCGTCCATCGTGTCCGCGCGTATCTTAACTCTGCTGAACTAATCAATGAATGAGTTTTCTTGCACCAGTGCAGTTGTGAATTTTCCGTTGTAGTAAATTATTAGTGTTAAGTTGGAGCGCACCTCTTCGGCCACCGCTATAATATCTTAACAAAAAACAATGGTGACATTGTTTAAATCTTAAATGAGTTAAATATAGGATAGTTAAGGTTAAATAATGTGTTATTAATCGATCGATCTGCAGTAATATGCAAAATAGAAAGAGGTAATGTTGGAATCGCGAGTCGTTGGCTCTGGTTCAAGCAAGAATATGACACGTTTCTTTCATTAAAAGTCGCAATAACTCACCGATAACATATATACTTTCACTTCCTTTATATTATCATTATTTGTCGCTAATATCTTTGACAGCATTGGCAGCCTTTATCTCTGCGTATCTTATTAATGAGGAATATTTTCGGATCACTTATGCATAAATGATGCAGTAATTTTTTAGAAAAATTTTCAGATTTGTTTTCGACTTTTTATAGTATACGTATATTTGCAGGATTGTCCTTATTCTCTTATCAATAGTTACTACTCATCACGAAGCTCCTTGATGGGGGACTAGTATTAATCGTCAGAATCTGTATGTAAACATGTATATTCATAGTGTCAACAAACGGCTATTGAATACAAAATCCCAGAGTCTTAAATGTATATTATTAAATTAATATTTTCATGCACATCCTACAATCGTTGATAACCATGATTACTCATTCGAACTTATTTTTAAATCTGTCTCTTTTTGAATTCATGTGCTATTTTTAGCTCCCTAGCATAACCAACCACATATATAATAAAAACAGCCAAACTTTCACCTTCTCCGTTACTCTCATAATACAACCATTTGACAAGGGCGATTAACCGCTTTGAACAGGCCCGATTATATACCCCGGCGCACGACCGTTTGCGAAAATCCAAAATCGAGGCGAGCGCGCGCGATAGCATCGAGGCCCGCAGGTGTCCGAGCTGATTGATGGCGGGGACCGGCCGACTTAGCGCGTCCTAAGTGCCGATAATGCCAGCCCCGGTTTCGCTCTCCCTTTGCTGTTTTGTGATGTCGAGGCACGTGGAGAACAGCGTGTGTGCATGAGCGACAAGAATGGGGGTGAGATGAAGGTATTCGCGGGTCCGTTGTTTGGATATTTGTTTGACCAGCAAAGAAACTGTTGCTTTTTTGGAGCGTAGGCGAGGATAGAGATATACACATGTAAATAGAAAAAAGAATGTGGGTTTTCGTGAATTATAATCATTGTCGAAGAGCATGTAAGATGAATTTTCACATATTTGATGGTTTTTTTATCTTCTTGAAAAATTTTTAATTGATGTTCCAAAGTGTTTAAATAATCGGGTTTGAATAAAATTTACAAATACGTTAGAAATTTTGTTCAAGTGACAAACTTGAATGTTTTGGTATTTCCATTTAAAACTTTGAAGAATGATAGAATATAATATTAAAGTGCAACGGTATGCAGTCTCAGTATGGCACGTATGAAAATATAATTTTCAATCATTTGAAAGCTATATAATTCACTCAATCAACGACAATAAGCAAATAGTAACGTGTTACATCGAATTCAAAATATTTACATTAATCATATTCAAAACAATGTTATTCTTTGTACATTGTCATCTCGTAATCTTACAAATCTGAAAACATTAATTTTTCCACAACACACATATTTCATGTACACGCGCCAACTCTAACATATTTTCGGTTATTTTTATACCCTGACATACAAAGCAAGCGAGAGAGAGGGGGGAGGGGGAAGAGAGAAATGCCGATAATATTTATAGTCGGGCCGAAATCGCTCGATCGCATTATGCTCAGTATAGACGCCTGGAAGTCCGGCTGCCTCTTTTTCGCGTCGCCCTTTTTTCGTTTTGCTCCTCTCTTTTTTGTTCCGCTTCCTTTGGATCCCATTCTTTCACCATTTATCCCTATCTTCACCGATCTTTATTATAGGACATAAGTGTAGTGTGTGCCGCATGGGTCCGGTGGCCGATTAGTCAAAGCGTATAGCGGAAATAATATTACATTTTTACGAAAAAATAAGAAGTTTGATTATAGTGATTTCGGGTTGATTCTTCATTTAGCGAGGTCTTAAGAGTACGGGACCCCTTTCCATTATATCCATGAATAATGCATCCTTCCCTTACTCTGCAGTTTATGTAGGTTAAAACTTAATAAGCTTGATCATTTAATTTCGTAATTATCCGAAATTCTATTAACATTTTCGTTACGTAATTACAAAACTCGTTCTTGAAAATTCGTTCGATTACACCTTTTTTGCAAATTCAACTTGAAGGCTTTTTCGCGAATTCTCTAACAAGCTTCCACTATGTGGAAAAAAGAAGTCTCCCAATTCGCAAACTAAAAATTAATCGCAAGTAAGGCCTTATTTAGCGGAAAATTGGCTCTCGCCTAAGCACGTCAGACGCAAAGTTTCGCCAGAAAAAAAAGGGCAACACGTTTCGCAGTCCATATACTCGGCCCCTCGAACGGAATCCCGTTACGCTTAACCAATTTTCCCGAGCGCGCGCCCTGAAGATCGCTGAATTTTTAATGGCATTAGCGGGCTCTGAGCTAAACGAAATGGGCACACAAGCCCTTGGCGCGCGCGCGCACGCTTACATTTGTCAGCAAGGCGATCCCCATTACGGCTGATAGGATTTTAAACTTGAAGCGAGGGGGAAGCGAGTAGTAACAGTAGAGTTGGCGTTGACGTTGCTCTTTTCCTCGGGATGTCTTAATTACTCTGGCGAGGCTGCGTAACGTGCACACGTTAAGTTCATGTGTATAAAAGTATATCTTTTAGAAAAACGGTTCTGGACTTTAACTATATTTTCTACTTTGAAAAATAGATATCGCTGAGATGTTAAATATAATCTTTTTTAAAGTATTGATCAGAAATTCATAGAAGAAATTATTAAAACCGGTAATATTGATTAGAGTTTGCTATTAATCTGAGAAATGAACAAGACTATACTTTTTCGCATGTAAGAAATATGGAATTATACATGTCTGCCATACCTCGCTCACAAAAATCGACACCCAATTAGACAACAGATAATATTTAACCGCGCACTCATTTTATTTTCTCCCTTCAGTAGCATCATGTACCTCTCAAAAAGTCACAATCAACATGCAAAAGACGCGCTGACCCAAGACTTTTTCTCCGTCATAAATTCAATTTTAACCCCCTCGCGTACCCGAGTATTATTATACGAATGTATCCAACTCTCATTAAAGTCGACCAGTATTCAAATATGCACACACGTGTGTATATATATATAATAAGCATTTACTTCCTAGGAGACGGGAGAGCGCGTGGAATGCGATAAATCAAATCACTTTTTCCGCGATGGTCTCGCGCGCTCGGCGAAACAAAATGGTAATGAAAACACGGACCGATACAATGCGATAACATTCCCGCGCGGCGCGGCGGGACACGCGCCCGACGCACCGGCTGACGAGTAAGGAGCCTCGCCGTCAATATTCTCCCGTCAGCGCCTCGCTGCTCGAATACTGTTTTTGCCTCAGTTCAGGCCTCGCGTTGTTATACTCGTTGTGGTCTCGCTGCGGTGCGCACTGCCTCGAGTGGTTTATTTGCGCATAATAGAGGCTCATTATGCGACGATATTTTGGCATTGTCGGGGCTCGTTAGCGCGTAATTTTTCCAAGTTTTCTTCTCGTTAAGATATGATATGAATTTCTTAGTGTGATTGGTATCAGTAGGTATAAACAATTTTGCGATTGTTATGTGTAACTAATAAAGTTAATAAATTGTTAAATGAATTTCATTCGATAATATTTATTATATACCTTTTCTAATGTAGTATAGTACAAAAAGAGAAGATTATATTAAATTAGATCGTAGAGTAGAATAATATTTAAATAGTTTGTATAGAATTGCTTTTTTAAACTTTTTAAAATTTCTTGTTTTTTTTTCAAATTAGTTTTATCCAAAGACGCTGAGTAAAAGCGAGATTTAATTTATAATGAAAAATCCAAAAACCAAAAAATACTAATGAAAACTGAAAGAGGAAAGAACTTTAATGGCATCCGACAGTTTTTCGTATATAATATAAAATAATGTTATGAAAGATAACTCATCCCTTCAGTTTTAATTTAATAAGTTAACAAATCAATCTCCAACGCAATAAAGAACTTTAATTTTCATTTTAAATACATAACACGAGAACCTCTCACTATTAAAAACCAGCTAACATCACTTGCCTCTATTTTCTTTCCTCTAATAAATCTCATCCTCGACTCCATCATCGCACGCGTACTTGTACCTCCCTCTCTCTCTCTCTTCCTCGCGTCTCACATTGTTCGCATGCGAATTACGCGCCATTTTTGCTCGAGCGCGCGCGCGCGCGTATAATTAATGCGAGATCGAGAGCAGATATACACATACACACATACAAGTACTCGTGGTCGTGCGCGGGCAAAAACCCATCATAGCCCGTCTGCCGATCGCACGGAGCTCTCGTATATACATGTACGCGTGCATTTATATATATAAATATACATGTACATATATATGCACGACGATAAAACGGTCTGTTACAATGTGAGAATTGCATTGTCCCCTGTCGGGGCTGATGGTTTATTACATTAAATTATTTTTTGGGCTTCGTTTTAATCGGGATGGATATATATGGGATCGCTGATGCGCGTCACGTACGTATCGACGTATATATATTCGCGGGCGCATCAAATATAACGACGCCTCGCGCGCCCGCGCGCATAATTAATCGCTCGTCAATTAAAGCGTATAATGCCCTCGCTGCCCCGGCGCATGTGGGCGAAATTATTATTTGAATTATTATCTTCTTTCGAGCAGGGCTTTTGCAGCTCGACGGATAATCTATTTCAATTAGGCCGTTAATTTGATGGGCGCAGTTTGACAGTATATGTTAAATAAATGTGTAATGGGAAATTATAGATATTTTTGGCTGGTTGAAGAATTTGATTTTGTTTTGGCGTTTTGTCGAACAAGAATGATATTTAGTACAAGAGGTTAATTTCTAGGGCGTTCTAAGCAGAATTAAAACAGGAAATAGATTTTCAGGTTAACCGTAAGAAATCCTAATAAAATCAATGCGAACTTTTTTCGATAAATGAAAGCTTTTATGTAGGTATACTAATAAATTGAAAGTTGTTATACATAAATTGTTAAAACTGATACATAAATAACATTTACTTAATACATTGATAAAAATATTAATATATACCGCAACTTCTGCGCAACATCTGTCTAATTAATTATCTCATTAAGATACTCATTTTTTGACCCTACCAATTCGTCATAACTTCCACGCAACAAACTACGTCAGCTAACGTATTAATACACCATTACAACCTCACGAACGGCCGCGGCGCGATAATTACCACACGTTAAAAAGGCTTTTCCTTAATTAACGCCGGCCAAGCAACGATTTATGCACCGTACCCCCGGCGCATATCAAACCGTGCCATGTCCCCCTTATAGAAAAACTCATGTACCCGGCTTCTTGAAATAATTACGACGCAACGTTGCAATAAAAATTTAGAGCCGAGAATAAAAATACGCTTTTCTCCCCTCCTTCCATCGCGAAATAAATAACTTCGGGAGCAATTAGCGCTGGATGATCGGCGCCCCGCGCGATCGGCGATTTACGAACGGGAGATAGGCGAGTATAGGGGTATATAACGAGCGCCCGGCTGGACTGTCATTAAGATACCGACGGACGAAGAGTGAGAGAGAGAGAGGCCAGAAAAATGCTCGGCCGTCTCTTGGTCTCTCTCTCTCTCTTTCACTCTTTTTCTCTTCTTTGCTATATGCCTTCGAACTCGAGGCATATCGGCCGCGGCCCCGGGGTGCACCTCAGTCGGTCCTTACACGCCGTGCGGAGTATATATTCGGGTGAAACAGGCGGTTTCGCGATGTGCACAATAATTTTGTCGTAATGTGAGAAAAAGAAAATCCGTGAGGCGTTTGTGGTACTTTGTGAGAAGAGCTGTGTGTAGGAATGGCTTGACAACGAATTGGAAGGAAAGGGGCACTGTGGCCGATAATGAAAAGTAAGATGGAACTTGCATTGCCGTCGGAACGACTTCCTATGAGAGAAAGTGGCCAGTAAACTGTGAAAATTAACTACAGGCTGTCATCACTTTTATTGAAGGTACATAATTCTTATGTACGTCATCATATGCACTCACAAATAAATTCAATCATTCAAATAACAATTAGCTAGAACTGTTATATGTATAACAGAATTTAAAAATTGTACATAAAGCACACTTTTTGTTCTATCTTTTATTTAAGAAGTTGATTACGAAGTTGACGACTATAATAATAGATTTATAATGTCTGTTGATGAATAATATTATTAACGAATCATGCTTAGTTATAAATGACTAGAATATAATGAAACCGCGGTAGAAAAGTTCTTAATAACAATATTGTCACCTATGAAATTTCAATGTCCGCAGTTTGTATACTATATGTATATTTCTGGATGGCGCCACTGTACAGTGAAATTATATATTGATGATTCATTCTGAATAAAAGAGACGCTTCTATTATCCGTTTATCAAATATAAAACTCTCATCATCAAACCCTTTCCATAAAACAAGTTCTTATTATTAAAGTAAAAAATAGAAGTAAGCATAAATCTTGCCTTTAAAACTAAAAATTTAACGTGCTTGTATCCACCATAAAACGTTAAAGATTACAATTTTCATAATTTCCCTGGCTAAAACTCTTAACAAACAACCAATTCTAAATTAAATCCACCAATAAAGTGTGAATAACCTCCTCTCGCGTAAATAATTCTCTAAATGCAGACCCACGCAACCTCATAAACCCTCCCTATATCGATCCTCTCAATACACACAGAATAAAAAAAAATCCCCGCGGCAAATCACGCGCGCCCGCTCCTCCATATTCAGAAATCCTCCTCTCCCAGATTTAATACACTTCCCCTCCAATATATACCTCTCCAACGCGCACAAAGCGCGGCGCGCAGATTCCGCGGAACCGCGCGGGGCAAAATCTATGCACGCGCCGGAATGCGACTTAATAACGCGAAAACGATTCTCGCACGTGAGGGGTTGAGAGCTGCTGTCGTGGCGTTGCGTGGGGGGCTCGTATAATTAATAGCGCGCGTCGCGACGCGCAGATATGTCTCGCGCGAGCAGCTCATCCGACATGCGTGCCGCGATCGACGGTATGATGGGTGCGCGGGGTGGGACGATATCGACGGCGGGGGTTGAACTATGCGCGGCGATGGGATGGCGAGCGTATACGTGATGACGCGAGGTGGGTTATATAGCTGGTTATATAGGTATAAGCGCGGAAACTTATTCGTGATTGTGCGAGCGCATGCGAGATAGGGTTGACGTGATCGATGGGAAAGGGATGAGATGGATGCTTTGAGGAGATTTGTATTCGGATTTTTTGAATAGTTTCATAAGCGCGAGGATGATTTTTTATATTATGGAAAATCATAGTGATATGTATATGGCTTTAGATTATATTACACTTTCTATAGGTAAAAATCGAAATAATTGGCGAAAATTATAAATAATAATAGCCAAAATCGTATAGAGCATGGAATTACGAACTAAATTTATAAAAAAACCTTAGACGTAGCAGTGTCATAGTTTTAAAACTTCGTGAAATTATCAATAAATGTTTAAAAGATGTGTTCCATTTTTCGAAATATTCAATTTGAGAATATTTTTTTAAATATAACATAAAAACTGCCAAAATAGACGTGCAGTCATACCAAAAGTGACAAAAATATTTCACATTACTGTTTACTCTTATCATGATAGAATGTTACTGTTTTTAGTGAATCCTAGCACCAAAATGTTGGTCTTTAACTTCTGAATGAGACCTTACGGCGAGTACATCCTTAAAGCTGCAAGTATCATGAAGTTTAAAGAACTGATACGTGGGTTCAAGAATGGTCAAAGTATTTTTACAGCAAAAACTATTAGTCATAAATTTATTGAAGTTAAAACAAAGAAAAAAACAGCAGAGGAACTTACAAAATAAAAAAACCTTAAAAGTTAGGGTCAATTCATAAAGGTCAGAGAGAGAAAGAGAGGGGGTGAAGATCCAAAACAAAGTGAGTGACACATTCTGTTGACGGACGCGCCCGGGAATGAAGGAAGATGCGCTACGGAGAAAAGACACTCGCTGTCTTGCTTACTAACCAGTGACCACCGAACAAACCGGTAGGGGCGTAACTTCCAATGCAACAGAGAGGTCCTACGTTAAATTTATATAGTTTTTTATAAAAAAATTAAATTTAAAAAGTCGACCAACTCCATAACTCGCGACCAATTTCATAACTCTCGCAGTCTATTAATGCATATAAATCGAGGTACTTACGTTGGATGCAGACTTTTTCGAATGCTTTTCTTGTCGTTTGCAGTGCTGGCGTCTTGAAGTCTGTCTGCAAACGATCCTTTCTCCTATCCGAGTAACTCAAAATTTTCCTAGTATACTGAAGTGACCGCTCACAAAGAGTCCCAAAACGTGACAAAGGCCAATATTCCTCCTTAAAATTTACTTGGACGTTCGGCAGTCCCACAAGCCGCCGCTACTCACGCAGGCGCTCAAATGCGCTTCATGCTGACTACGGCGGAGTGGGGGATGACGCTCGTCATCTACGTGAAAATGACTCAACCATGATGGGTATAGGTAAGTCCAGTAAACGAAAGGCTGAAATCGACTTGGCTGGTAGACAGTTGTATTTTTGATATTCGGTAAAACACGCTTTTCAAAAACGATGGTCAAAAATAGAACTTGTAAAAACTCTGGGTTGATCCCCAATATGGTAAAAAAGCGCTCTACAAACAGTTTTTTACTTATAACTGAAGAACAATTTGAGATATCGAAAAAAAGTGCTCAAAGGAAGTTGTAGAGCGTAAAATTTTATACAAGACTGACCTATCACTTTTTTGTTTATACAATATCGTTAAACTTGATAAAATTTACCAGAAGGGAAGGGACGGCGGGGCACAGCCATGCAGAGCTACGATGTCATCGCGTGGTCACATGACAACGCATGAACTATATGTACGAGCGGCGAATCGATCCGAACGTTGCCGAAGCGCGTCGCTGACGCCGTAGCAACGCTGTTATAGACTCCCCAACTTTCTCAATCTTGATTTAATTCACATAAAAAAGTCATCGATTGTTCTTAGTTCAAAATTCACGCTCTGCAAGTTTTGGCTAGGACTCTTTTCGATATATCTTGTCATTCTCGACTTATAAGCGAAAAACTGTTTGCGGAGGTAATCTTTGACCAAATAAGGGGTTGACCCGGTGTTTTTAAAGACAATATTTTTAGCTGCCGTCTTTAGACATAAAAAATGCAGCTGTCTACCCGACAAGTCGTAATTCAATTGTGGAAAAGCACGAATAGAAACTCTCTAAATTCTCTGTTGCACAGATTCTCTACTTCAACGAATTCCGCATTTTCCACAATTAAGAAAATCCTCATCACTTTATACCCAACAATGCACCTACACTGAAAACAAAGCCAAAAGTCACACGCGAGACGAGCGAGCAAAGAATCCCCGGAAATACCAAATGAAAGATAATTAAAAGAGATTACGATTGATTCGCGCGCGGCAATTAAATTAATTTCATTACGAGAAAGATTTTCCTCCCTTTCTCACACACATACACGTATATTTGTTATATACCAATGGATGTATATGTATACGCTCGCACTCGCCCTTAAGATAATCTCCTCATTAGCGCGACAAACCGCGCGTCGGAGCTTAATTATCGCCCGGGCCGCCCCCCGAAAGCCCCGAGCGCTTTCCTCCCGCCCTCGTATATAGACCTCCGCGTGACAGTCACACGATGCTCTGACACTGGCCGCAGGTTATTGTTTTGGACGTATACTTATATTTATTGCGTTATTTATTAAGCACTTTGCCATTAAAAATTAAACGATAAAGAGCTATACCTTGATGTACTGTTAAATTTCTTATATACGTATATAAGTGAGCATTAATTAGCTTCTCATGCAATTTGTAAATGATACTATACGAAGAATAATTCATTTCGAGCATTTCTTATTCGCGTATGTAAGCTTAGCAGGTGCTTGCTAATTTCGAATGCAGAATGCCACTTTACGTCTATCAAAGCTAACACGACTGACAGTTATACAAACGTACGAAGCAAAGTGCATTCTTGAGCTTTTACGTACTCTTGCCTGACATAAATCAATTTTTCTGTTAAGATGGACAAAAATCATACTGACTTAATAAATATATATAAGCAAGGTGCTCGCACGCGCGTAGCCACGAAAAAACGCATGCTTGCGTCGAACGATAACTAATTGCGAAGCCAAGGTCACAAATCTTTCGCTCTATAAGCTTAGCCCTCATCCTTCATCAGGTAACTCCCGAAGCCTCCGTCAACTTTACGATCTCATTACAAAATTGTTTTACAACCAGTGCTCTCCTCCCTCTCCCTCTCTGATTTATCTCCCTTTCATAAATCATTGACGAGCTGTCATTTTTACAGTCTCGCGAGTGGGACGGACAAGAACGAGCATACATAGCAGGTATAGATTTGTCGGGCTGCCGCGTATACCCTCACATTATACGTATTTGTCTCCACATAAGAACCGGTTACTCTCTCGGCGAGTACACACATATATACACGCGGTAATGGAAATGTAACATAATGGTTACCGAAATGTCCTTCGGTGCTTTTCTCCGCCGCCGCCGCCACCGCCGACGGTAGTTCCGGCTACTACACAATGTACATATTTTCCGACATGTATTCTGCATCGCTTAATTGATCTCGAGTACTGACGAGCGCGATAGAAATGGCGAGGTTAAGACTTTCTTTTTGCGCACGGCGCTGGTTCGAGGAGGGCTACCGCATTTTATTGTTGACTCTGGCATTATGGTAGCTAAGCACAGGTAAAGTAAATACGGTCATTGTAGATGTATGCAGGAATTTTTATATAACTCTCAAGTACACGTACCTATAGTTGTACGTATTTCAAAGAACGTCTTCGTGATGTTTTTTAACGATTTTTACTGATATTGGCTTGAAGCATACATAAGTGAATATATCTAAGTGTATTCGAGAATAAAATTATCTATAAAACGAAAATAATTGATGCTGCTAATTTTATATTGTGCAAATGTAGTACGTATCATGTCCCAGCCAAAGAAGAGATTGAAAACGTCAACAAGTCGAGAACGAGACGACGTACATCGAGAGCACCTCTCTTTCTCTCTTGCTACACCCACAGTCGAAAGGATAAAAAAGACCCGCGCCGCGCGTATGTTCACGAGCCGTCTCCCCAGCTCGCACGCGTATTTGTATTCCACTTTCGTCTGTTTGCCGAAACATAATATTTCGGGCATCGGTCGGGCCGTTTGTGTGTTTGACCGGGGCTCAATACGTCTTTCTCGTATCCTCTGGGAGGACATGCGGCTCGCTTTCTTCTCGCGTCGGTCGCGTATAAGTTCTTCGGGAGATCGAGTGGCTTGACGTGAGAGGCGCTTTGTGGAAAAGTCAACGAGTGCTTTGATGTTGATGAGATTTGAATTATTGGTGGAGGTAATTTTGGGAGTTTCATGAGTGTAATATGTTGTAGATATAGTGTGTGATTTTTTTTATCTAATATTTATGAAGAGTAAAAGAGCAAATGAAACTTTTAATATTAGATCAAGACCGATACGAAAAATTATCTATTAGGGGTGAATTAAGGGTTAAAACTTTTCAGATAGACGATTTAAATTATCACCAAGGGAAATATTGGCTAAATTCTCCATAGATATACTAGCTAGGAGAAAGATATTTTGACAAAATTTCTCGTTAACGAATATTTGTTTCGTTATCCAGCACTATACCGAATGCAATATGTGTCATGGAAGTTTTTGTCGAGCAGTCGTACCGATGTAATACATGCTCAATTTTCCCATTACATTTCTGTTAATTTTTTATCCGATCTTAAAAGTACCCTAAAAATAATCACTCCCTCTCTATAAGTAGAAAATAAAGCAACTTTGTTAGTTTTCATATATTGGCATTTCTACTTAAGATTAACATTGAAATTTAATTGAAACTATGAATTTAATATTTAATTGAAATTTTATTGAAATATTTTCAAATGTTTAAGTAGTTATTCTTCGTCGACAATAGCAGCATAATCGTGGTGTGCCGTATCCAATTTAAAAATTGACAAGCAGTTTGCCAACCGATGGTTAACATTTCTACCAGGTCATGTGCCTCCTATAAAATAAATGAATCCTTTGAAAAAACGAAAAGAAAACCAACAAAATAAAGCGGTGAAGTGAACGAAGCCCCACTCGATAACGAAATAAAAGAGGCGAGACCGCGAACGAAAGTCGAGCGAGTGAGAAAGGCAAGGGAAAAGGAACGCGGCCGGCAAGTATAAGAATAGGCGAGCTAGCGCACGCGCGCTTTTCCGAGCAACCGCGCGAAGTTTTCCCGCTCCCAATCATTTGTTCAACACACCGACAACAAATCCAACACACTCGCTCGCCTCCTTTTCGATCTCTCTCTCCGCTCTCACGAAACTTGAGCGCACGTGCGCGCCGCTTTTACTTCTGCGCGAAAGTATTTTCCCGAGCGTTTGCTCGAGTTTTCCGCTACGATATGGCTGCATTTGCTGAAATTATGTGGCTTTTCATCACGGTGGTTTTGGAACTCGAAATACGGTGATGCGTTTTTGAATGAAATTTTTATGGTATAATTTTCCGCTCGATTTTTAATTAAGTCATCGAAGATTTTTCAGGGGTGTATAATATTTTTCTTTTCCTCTCTTATAAAGAAAACAGATGGACGGCGCGCATCAAGGGCAGTATGCGTTTTAATACTGGCATATGCGTATGTTATCGTTCATCGCGCCCCTCCCCAGAGTGTAGATGCGTCGCGCGTGAAACACTTGGCAAAGATGTTTATCCCTGTATCTCTTTCTCTCTCCACCACCGGTATAGCCTCTTATCGGTGACCGAATAATAGGGGCATATTGAATAGATAACGCAGGCGAGAGTAAGAGAAAGCAAGAAAAGCTTCTGTAGATTTTCGACGCTCCCGCGGTGTATCTGATTCCACGAGCCTCCTGGGAATATTGTAGGAAATCGGTCCTTCCTCTCTTTCTCCATCTCTCTGGCTTTTTCGAGTTTTCTCTGTCTGTTGGTGTCTGGGCGGTAAGCCCCAACAGCATAGTGAGCAGCTTTGGCTGCGATAAAGTTATTGGCGTTATACCTATAGATAAGAGTGTATAAGCAATTATTGATGTTCATTTTATTTAGGCATTAAATTTAAAGAATATGTTATATAAGAATATTACTATATTATGAAGATAATTATTTTTCACATGCCCGGCAGAAAGTTATCTCCGTGCTTAATCTCTGATTTCAGGATCAAAAACCTCACATAACCTCACTGCTAGAAACTCCAACATTTATGCTCGTATGTCTACTTTTTTCCCGGCTAGGATCTCTGTAGTAATTTGTGGCCCGAGCGAAGCGAGCATAGGTGTCACAGTTTCTAGAAGTGAGATTATGTAACATTTTGACCCTGGAATCAGGGATGAAGCATAAATAACTTTCCGCCCGGCAAGCGAAAAAATTGTATATTGCCCTCGGGAGCAGTGAAAGCAACAAACGCCTGCGAGTTGCTGCCCTCGCTTCGCTGGGCGTACATAGCTTCCTTTACTCCCTAGGCGCATAATCTACTATTTTTAACACAATTTATTACACCAAATTTTATTAACATTGGAATATTTTATACAAAATTATATCCATTTAGAATTATAAATCGGCTGTTTTCTCTATAAATTCCAAGTAACAATTACAGAATAATAAGTTAAGTTTATATTTGATGGTCTAGTTTAATTTAGCTGAAAGAAACAAAATAAATTTATCACTAAATATTCTTAAATTGTTATTACTAAGTCACATCATTTTAGTAATAGAAATCTGTATTTCGAAATCTTTAAAATTTCACACAGACTAATTAAGACAATTAGTTTGTTACTTTATTTAAAGACTATCATTATATAACTTTTATAGCTTAAATATAAAAACAGTAGGCAGAATTTCCCATCTCTTTTATTTGGAAAAATTTGGTCACATAAATTAAGAGTATAATATATATCTTATTACATTTGATGCAATACACAAAAGAGCTCAACCTAGAGTAACCATACTATAGGCACGATCATAGATCTATATTTTCTCAATTTGGGTTAAAATACAATAAATCCCATAACCAAATCCCACTCGATTTTCGGGAGCAAACACGCACGTCCAAGTGGTTCTCGAATAAATCCAAGGGGAGGTACGGGACAAGCCTCAGAAGGGACTGCTTTCCTTTTCTTGAACGGTTCTTCTTCTTCTTTTCGGATGGGCGCAATGGGATACTGCTGGTTTCGGTCTTTTTCCTCTGCTTGCTTCCTTTTATCTAGAGAGGCTTTCATTCTCGAGAAAACGGCAATCGAAAAGGATATTTATCTGTTCTCTGATGAGTATCTTTTATGACTCCAACAGTTCATAAGTAAGCATGAAGTCGAAATGATAAAGTTTTCGAATTTTAAAAATACTACTTAGTCTTCTCTAAGCGTGTTTCGCGTACCGTAATTTTTAGCAGAACTTTGCACTATTTTTGATTTCGTAACCTATAGCAACCCATTGATCTAACCAACCAAACCACAAATAAATTGGCTTATAACAAATCCATCATTTTTTAAAAATAAAATTTGGTTAAATGATTTTTTAAATTATTTTAAAACATTTCTCGTATGGATTATTTTTAAAGCATAAGTGTTTTTGGCAACGTTTATTAATATGGTGATAAATTTTGGATAACTAATTTTAAAAACAAAAATAAAGCCAAAAATGTTGTGATAGTGATATCGACATTACGTATTCCACTCAATACACATCAACGCGTATCGAACAAACTTTTTACAAAATGTTCAAGGGTCTTCATTCACCTTTCCAATTTTACATTCTGACTCTCCATCTCTTTTCTACAATTCTGGCGGCTTATCAAGAAAGCATGTTCGTCGCTTTAAAACACTTTGTACACGTTGGGAATAAAAGCTCTCCATCCGTCAACGCTCCTCTAGACTTTTGGCGGTGAAAAATATGCTGTTCGATCTGTAAAAATGCACTGTATCGCAGATTGCAACTGCGGACTTTGTCACTGCATGATTTTTGTAAGAAACATCTAAGGCATTGACCACTTGGTATTATTCCCGTAAATTTACTTTAATCATATTTACAAGTAATCATTTCCCAACATTATTTATTTATTGAATATTTTATCGAATGTTGTAGGGATAGGTGGAGGGAATTTTTAGATACATGTGCTGATGGTGAAGAAATTTTTGATAAGTATGTTACTAAGAAAAAAAAGATTTTAAAAAAATCTGGACGGGAACAAGAAGTCAGATTACCAAAAAGTATGTTGAGAAGATTACTGTATGTTTTTTTAGATCATAGACATATCAAAGATAATGTTAAGGTATGATATTAAAGTGATTGAACTGTCTAGTGTAACTCTACTAGATTGGACTCATCAGTGATGATTCAGTAGCCGTCACAAGACACCTGCCGCAAGGTGTTTGCGGCTTTCATTGCTCTAACGGGAGATGATACTCCCTCTGGCGGTAAAAAGCAGAGACCAACATTTTTGCGCTTGTCGGTAATGATTATTTAAAAAGAAAGAATTTATCGTTCTGCTATATGATAATTGCAATAATTGTAAAAAGTTACTATCGGGGCAAGCACGAGCTAATATCCTACAGTGAAAATTCACTGTAGGATAAACTTCGATAAACTTCGATAAACTTCTTCTACTTTTGTCTACCGGATCTGGCGAATGTCCCGAATACGGAGATCTGAAAATGTCCCGAATATTATATGAATCACTTGAAGCGAGTGTTTGCAACGTACTTTCCGGATTCCATGCATTTATGAGGTGCGATTTTAACTCATCATTTTATAGAATGGGGCAAACGTGGTACATTCAATTTACTATTTAGTAATACAAAATATCAAGAAGCGTTCGCTTCTATCCATGATGATAATAATGTTGAGTATTTAATATTCAAATTCTATTAAAATTTATTTCATTAATATCTGCAATAAGTAGCACAAATTTATACAACTTTTACAAGTAATCATTTTCTGTCATGGTTTATAGTAACAAATTTTACGTTCATTGGTTGCTTGTGGTTTAAAGTAACATCCATCATAAATTCGAAATCAGCTGTCCTCTGTACAGGTTCCAAATAAAAATTACGTAATACGTTAGCTAAGATAGTCTTGAGAGCCATCATTCCATATTTTATTCCTATAAAAATATATTATATGTCATACAAATTATTACTAATTTTAGAATAATTAAAATACTATATTCTAAAATTATTTATTTAATTGCTATGTTCATAACATTATTAATGATAATTTTCAATTACTAAATAAAGCAGATTTCAAAAAGACTATGCATTTTTTTTATAGCAATTTGTCATAGCATAAAATATATTGTATTATGAAGACATTTATGATTTTCTTAATAAAATCAACAAAATTATATCAACTTATTTACCTATGCAATTTCGAATTCCTGCACTAAAAGGTATATATGCAAAAGGATGGCGTGTTTGTACTAATTCAGGTAAAAATCTATCTGGATCAAATTTTTCTGGATTTGGCCAATAATTTGGATCTCTGTGTAGATCAAATATATCAATTACTACGTCTGTTTTGGGTGGAATATAATAATCCCCTAGAAATAAAGCAAATAGTAACAGTATTGAAATATAAAAGTCAATATAACCTAACAATACAACAATTACACACTGTGTATTTCATCAAAAGACCCTGCACAGAATATATGGGAAAAGGTCTCGGTGAATGTTGCTGAAATTTTGCAGAAAGGTAGATTTCAGCATGCTGATCAAAATTTCAAATGGGCCTAAAGTCACAAATATCCACTCTTTCCCAACTGGGCGCTCCCATTTGAACTTTCATTCTGAAATCTGCCTTACAGTAAATCTCCAGCAACATTCACCGAAAGACCTTTTCCCATATATTATGTGCGGGGTCCTTTACTTACTAAATTGTAGACCTTCGCAGGTATTGCGCATAATGGCTGGAACAATCGGGAAAACTCGTAATGATTCTTTTATACAACGTTCTAAATATTTCAACTGTTCAGTAGCTGCGTATGTTATCTTATTATTATTTTGGCTGCATATTTGTAATACTTCATTTCTTGCTAATTTCTGAAATAATAAAATACGTAAGTTAAATAAATATCAATGATTGATTTGGAAGATTTTTGGAAAATCTTATACTGAAAACTTACTTGAGCTTCTGGATTCTCAGCTAATAACATTAGTGTGTAAGATACTGTTAATGCTGTTGTGTCATAACCCTGTTGTATAATTCATTTTAGTTAAATATTTATTATCCTAAATTGTTGCTTATTTTATGAAATTAGATATAGAAGCAAGGGCCGATTGATGGTCATTCGGTATTCTAAATTTTTCCTATAAGAGTAAGAGGATCACACATTCAGGAAACGAACTTTGACGATGCATGGGACACTTTAATTTAAGCTTTGGTTTGGTAAATAATATCAGTCTCTTAGGAAGTTTTAGCCAAATGAAGATAACTCAATAATAGTACATTGTGTAACTAGTGTCATATAGTTGCCAACAGCGCACAGAGCGCGGAGCCCACGGACATGTCGCTCCATGTGCTACTGACAATATGTTGCACGAGTTTCATACAACATTTTTCACCATAAGTGCGTGGAAAATGCAAGTGAGAACGTTGCTTTTTACCTTTTAGAGGTTAGATATCGAGAGGGTACTGCGTATGTGCTACAGCGTGTGGTTATTTTTTATAACACAGCGCTTTTGCGTTACGTTATTTTTCATAACATTTGTGTTACGTTACTGTTCATAACGTAACACTTCTAGGAAATACCGCACGTATTGTACAATTTGGCATTTAGCGCAAGCAAAACCTTCACGTAATGTAACATTTTCCAAGCAGTTCCAAGCAGAAGTTAGTATTAAATAATGTTTTATAAACTAACCGTGGCTATGAAGGCTGTCACTTCATCACCAACTCCTTTGCTATCTATTAATCCGTTTTTCTCAGCTAATAAAAGAATATCAAGGACACGCTGTCTCTTATTTATATCTGCAATACGGTTATAAATCTATAATATTTTTAATAAAGCATCATATATCGTCGGGTGAGAGGTGAAAGGAGACAATTCGGCTGAGAGCTAAGAAACCAGACAAATCGGCCAAGCGCTAAGAACCCAGACAACTCGGTCGAGAGCTAAGAAACCAGACAACTCGCGGGCACCTTTTTTCATTCGGTTTTTAGTTGATAACTATGGTAACGAGTTAAAGAATCAAGGATTTTAACTCCCTACAGCGATTCTCAATAGTCACGAAAATCACAAAAATAATGACAAAAAAATTTTAACGTATATAAGGAACAAAGGTTCTCAACTAAAAAGCGAATGCAAAAAAGGAGTCCGCGAACTGTCTGGTTTCTTAGCGCTCGGCGAATTGTCTGGCTTCTTAGCTCTCAACCGAGTTGTCTGGTTTTCCCTCTGAACCCACGATATAAACTAAAACATTTTATTGTTACCGTTAGATGTATTATCAGCTTCAATATTATCTACTAATTTTTGATAGGATTCATACCCTATTTGATCAAGATTTTTTCGCCTTTCTTCTATTATCTGCAATATAAATAAATAAGAACATAAATCTAAAAGGAAGCCAAACAAATTTTCAAATGCTTTTTAATATCCTTAAAAATATTATATTAAATAAATAATTTTAACTGTATCTCTAAAAATTCGGCCTTCTGCAATACGACGATTTTGTTTTTGTCCCATCGGTAAAAATTTCATCATCCAATTTTTTATGTATGGTCGAGTTACCCTGTATGAAATTAAAAATAATAATCTCTATCACCATTTTAAGTTTAAATTCAATAAAATTAATTAACTTGATAATACCTGTGTAAAGTTACTTTGGTTGTAAAATTTAATGAATTCATGAATTTTTCAGCACCTGGTACTTTACATTTTTTTATATCAACGCCCATTGCTACATCTGTTTAAAAATATTGAATTATCATATACACGTATATGAGAAAATCTCCGCGAAATCTCTATTAAAGCGTCTACAAAAATGGTCAAAAATTTTTTTAATGTCCACTTCCAGGGTGTGATTTTTCTTCTTCATACTACTTCTAGAGGGGCGGGGGGGGGGGGGGTAAAGAGTTGACCAGTCTAGAGCATGTCTAAATTGCCACCCGAGCCAAAGGCGAGGCAAACATGTGCTCTGGGGTGGCCATCTTCATCCCCGTGTTGTGTATATTATTTTTGACCATACCCGGACCGAAAATACCACATTCGCGTTTTAAAATTTTGAGCTCACTCTTATACTTGCAGCCATCAATTTAAAATGTTAGAACGTCTAAAGAACAATATGAAGAAAAATAAAGTTTATTTAGTTATAGACTTTACGATAAAATTACACGTGTAAATATAATAAAAAAAGTGTAAGCTGTGCAATTTGGCGCTTCAAAAAAGATAAATTTCCACTCATTTTTGTGGACGTGTTAATGGAGTTTTCGCGAAGATTTCCTCACATAAACAACGCATATAATTATAAAACAGAAGTAAGGGTTCTTAGCCCTTCAGCGCACCAACTCCATAAAAAATTTTAAAATAAAGAAAAAAATTAATTGCTACAGGGGATGCCAGAGCAAACTTTACCGATTGTGATCCCCACCTCGAGCCGCATGTCACATTGTTCTCGCGAAATTTACTTCGTGATATTGAAAATAAAATTGCTATCGATTTGTTATCGTGTAAAGAATGCGGGATCACACTATTTTCAATAATCAAAATGTTCATTAATAATTTTATATAATTTAATATTCTTAAAATTGACGCGTGGAATTACGACAAAATGACGGTCATTTTACAATTTTCTATGTAAAACGGCATCCTCACCCTGCGTCGTATTTCCCATTGTTTGTCTTAACTAAAAATAATTCAATGTTCTATGACGTTTATAAACATTCTTTATTATAACAAGAACACAGCTTCACCGCATTTTTGTGCTTTACGATTGTATACTTTTTTTTATTTATCATATCGCGTTTTTGAGGTTATGAGAATTTCAACCAATAAGCGTGGCTCCGATATCAGCTTAACGAAAAAAAGTGTAACATGACACGAGCTTTATATAAAATACCGTTAAATAACAAAAATAACGTAAACTAACAATATGTAAACCGGAAGTAAAGCGAAAGTAAACCGAAAAATAAATCAGAAAAAAGGTAGATTAAAAAGTAAACCAGAACATAACCCAAGAGGATATGATGACCGCGGCAGGGGAGGTATTTTTGAAACAATGGAAAAATAATAAAAGTAAGAATATTTAAAATCATACCACATATAATGCTTAAAGCAAGTTTTTTGAATAGTTTCAAAACACTCTGAATCGTTTCATCACCCTCAGATTTAATATATTCGATTACTTTCCTAGTATAATCATCAACTATTTCAAAATTCAACCTTATCATGGCTACAGAAAAGGCTGGTGTTACAATTTTTCTCCTTTGCTTCCAAATACTACCTATGAATATAAACATTTACGATTTACCAAAAAATTACTTCTACATTGCAAACAAATGTTTAAAAGCAATAAAATGTTGCTAAAAAATTTCTCTAATTATTATTAAATTTCACTAAATCGATGTATTCAATAACTTTAAGAAAATTCTAGATAAATAAATATAAATCGAATTGTCTTGTCTTGTCTAACCAAGGGAGTGTCAGGAATCCTGATCACGGATTCAGTTAAAACTTTAGGATATGTTTTTGGATTTAGAAATATGTAAAAAGCCAGAATAATATTAGACCATAACGCTCCAAGTTTTGGACATTTTTAGCTTTATTTAAAAAAAAAACTAGAAATGTCAATGCGCGTTTTGCGCGCCATATCGTGGGCCAATCAAATTTTACATGTCCATTTCAAATCGACCAATCACAATCATTAGAGGTACAACATTCCATCTCTTTTTTGTATAGGAATCTTGAAACGGTATTCGCTCAATCTTGCAAAGTCTTAAAAATCATTCCAAAATGAGAAAATAAAACTAGAGAAGACGAGCTTCCGTTTGCTTTAAGTTTAAACTAAAAAGTTTAAAGTTGACCACCGAAAATGCACCAAACTGTGCATGAAATCGAACAGCAAATTTTGTGGGTTGTGCTGTGCATTTTTATTACTTATAACTTTATACCTCTATAACCTTAGAAGGAATCAACATTTTTTAATGCTAAAACAAGCAAATTTAAGTTCGTTTTCTCTAGTTTTATTTTTTTTTTTAAATAATATTTAAGGCTATCTAAGATTTTATAAAAATCCTCATTATTCGAGTTTTTTTATAGTTAAGGTCTAATAATGTGACTTTATTCATATTTCTACATCTAAAAACATATCTTAAAATTTTATCCGATTCCGTGATCTGGATTCCTGACACTGTCCTGGTAAGAGATATTGTCAAATTTTTTAGTATTAAAATCTGGAAAAGAAAAACTCAATTATCAATAAAATGTTAGTTTTTGGTATTAATAATGAAAAATTAACACTTTCAGCAACAGTGAAATCTTAACCTTCTGCTTTTTTCCTCTGTAGTTTTCATTGTACAATAATACACTTTTTGTTTTTTTACCTCTTGACTATATTGCTTAGTTTATTGTTTATTTTTTTTCTAAAAAAAGGCAAAATATCCTGAAATAGTACATTATTATTACTTATCTCTTTTGCAAACTCGACTCGTGTGAGAATGACCTATTTTGCGCACTAGTTGTGTATACTATTTTTTATCACGCGTGCTCGAAAAATGCCACATTGCGTTTTTTTGCGTACTCAAATGGCCAATTACACACTGCGTCCATTATTTATTCTAAAACACGTTTCAGCGTGCATTATAAAAATAACGCAACAAAAGCGTTATGTAATGAAAATAACGCACGCTCTAGCGTGTACGCAGCGCCCTCACGTTATGCCGGGGGTAGAGAGGTTATCTCCGCTCAAGCATTTTTCTCGCACTTATAATAAAAAACATTGTATGTAACATAGTGCGATACGTTGTCAATAGCTTACGCGGGCTAAATGTCGCACTCGCTACGCTCGTGGGCCAACACGCCCGCGTGCGCTATTGGCAACTTACAGCACTCGTTACACAATGTACTAGTACGATACGCGTGTCTTCAGTGACACTTTCTGGCACGGTGTTAGCGCCCTCGCTGCGCTCGGGCGTGTACTGCCCGGCCAGCAAGTGCTATTTACGACTTTTCTATCGTAATATACTATTTCTACATTAGTGCGGAAATGTGCTATTTTGCACACTTATTCGGGTTCGCAAAATCGAATTTTGCATACTCCAGTAGGAAAAATCTTATTTTAAATGATTTGAAGGTTGCTGATTCTCAATCCGAAAGCAGATTATAGCCATATAGCGGATCATATATCGTCGCCTCCGAATAGAAAGGCGTTATCTGAGAATCCGCTCGTAAAAGGCGTTAAATCGAAGCCCGTTCGTAAAAGGCGTTATCTCGGAGCCCGCTCGTAAAAGGCGTTAACTCGGAGCCCGCTCGTAGAAGGCGTTATCTCGTTAAAATCGGTCGATTGTGTGAA
>JAPYZO010000610.1:0-28260 GCA_030522905.1 Torymus flavipes | reverse complement strand
GTTTAAAATAGGAAAAAAGCTTAAAGAATTTTATTGATTATAATATGAGAAAATATAAATAAATATACATTTTAGAGAAAATGAAAGCCGTTGATATCATTCAAAACATATACCTATATACCTATAAGTATTTCTATACCTGACATTTATCAACTCACGATGCTATTCACAAATTACTAGTTAGGAAAATAATAATTTTGGAAGAGCTGGATAATGATTTCTTAAAGGAAAAAAATTTGATAAAATCGTGTATGAACCTTAAAACGTTTTTTTCTCCACCTATTAGTCAAAGTTTCCTTTGCCATATAATTTCATTCAATTAGCATTATCTACAGTTCTAACTAACAAGAATCTACACCTTTGTTATGAAAATATATTGATAACTTATGAAATAGTATATTACAGCGGGTGGTAATCAGCCGAGGGAATAATTTTTTCGCTCGGGCAGTAACCAACCAAGAGAAAAATCTAATTTCATTCCGTCTTATATTTTATTCCATACTCGACCGTGGCCATCTTTTGACTCCGAAAAGCGGGGCTAACATTTTTTTTTTCATATTTTGCTACGTTTTTTTCATATTTTACAACTACAATTATTTATTCTTTGAAAAAGCCAGTATTTTCATGGATTTATTACGAAATAAATAATATTATAAAAATTACTGTTCGGGATTGTAGTACTCAAAGTGCCCGCTAGATGGCAAGCGCCAAACGCGCTACCTTCAATGAAAAACATCATCCCGCGTGCATAAGTAGGGGCCTACACCTCGCACTCAGGCTCCTTGCCAAACGCTACTTGGCGGTACTTACACTTGCCCTTTGCTTTGCTTATTGCTAAATTGCTATTTTCTTTTGCTGGGAATATCAGTTCTCGTATTATCTATTTATAATACTTTACTTTGCTTGCTTGATAAAACTTATACTGCTTTTGCCAAGAAGTCGAAAAGCTCTCGTATTCTTTGCAGTTACACTTTGCCTTTACTCGAACGCATTTGCGTTCATAATTTCGGCAATAAACTTTCACTTTTGAGTAGAGTTGGTTGCACAGACTCTTGAAGTCTTACTTTTACATTTTTTTTATTTCTTCTCGCTGACAAATCCTGGCAATATAAACTCTTGTATACATTCATTCGTATATAATTACAAAAAAAATTTACTTTCGACCTGCAAATTTTACTTTCGCCCTGCAAATTTTACTTTCGACCCTCAAATTTTACTTTTGAACCGCAAATTTTACTTCCTACCCACAAAGTTTATTTTCGATCCGCAAATCAGATTTGCGGAAAATATATATGCAACTTTCGCCCCGATTTTCGAGGGTGAAAGGTTGCCATTTTGGTAGACTGTGGAATAAAAGAACTTCTTTTTTTAATTAAATTTACTTAAGTACAGCCATTTTTAGATCTCTACAATATTCAGTTTCCAAATCACCTTAACAAAGCCCACTTGCAACCCGTAAACCCATCTCCTCGCTAATTGCGTAAACTTTTACTTTTTACGAGATTCTCCCGTTCCCCTGGCACCTTGGCGTACACGCGTCCCGGCAACCGTTAACTGCATTTACACGGCACTATTCCCATTGGCTTTGTCGTGCGTGCGTGCACGCAGCCTTGCTCCCCCGTGACAAAAATCACAACAGCTATCGAACTGCTCTTTTCTCGGTAATCCCTCGGACCAACATCGAATCAAGTTTGCGTTAGGGGTGCAATTTGAACAAGAGCCGAAGAGCAAACGTAAAGCTTGGAGATTCGGACACGCGATCAAAAACTCTCTGTGGGTGTGCGTAAGTCCAGTATATCTAATACGTCAGTGTGTGTTGTACACCGGTTGCGCGATTACTTGTCCTTGGTGAAAATTTAATTGGGTTAGCGCGTCTAGCTGGCTTTATTAGGAAGTATACACGGAAGTTGCGGTAGTTAAGGGAAGGTTTTTAACTTACAGCGTTAGGTATGTTAATGTTATTCAGAGCTGAAAATTAAAGCAAGTGGGTCTTGAAGTAAGCTTAAAGCTGGAGTAGCAAAGTACGAAGCGGTCACGAAGGCTAGGTAAAACGATTGTTGGGGAGGAATTTTTAGTACCACGTTTTCTATGCACCGGCTATATAATATCGTTTAAACTTGTTCGACTTTCTTTTAATCTTGAATTTAAAACTTTTATATAGCAAGCTTGTACAGCTAAAGAAGCTAATCATTTACTATATTTATTGCGGTAGAGGCTGAATTCGTCGAATAAAAGTTGTTCGCCAAAAAGAAAACTAGAGCTTTTCAAATAACGAGTTGATTGATTAATATTCTGGGAAATCGAAAAGTTGGATTCGTACTAAATATAAATAGTAATTGCATGAGCGTACATCAATAAAATGGAAAAAATAATCTGCGGCAATGTTTTTTTGGCAATATCAAATGTATATATATTAATCAAATATTATATCAAATTTCCAATAACGCTAAATTCGAAATAAAACTCCATCCAATTTTCAAAGCTTTATATCAAACAACACACGCGGTGTCATAATAGAACCTATGATTGTGTGATTGCGGAAAAAGTCTCGAAAATCATGGAAACAATTAGTCGCTGTTATATTCGGTGAGATCGAGCGAGTAAATGGACGAGTGCCGTATTACCACGTATAGTCTCGCGTGTTCGATTCTACCTTCTTCTCATTCTCCTTTGCTCGCCTCCGCTTGAGTAATTAAGTATAGTGCACTTTGAGAGAGCTCGAGACGACGGCGAACTTCGTAATTAACTCACCTTAGGGAGAAAGAGCGAAAACTTTAACGGCATTTTAAAGCTCCGAGAGAATGAGAGATAGAGAGAGAGAGAAGTAATTTTGTTTTCCACTCGCCTTCGAATCTGCCTCCTTAGGTCACCGACAAATCTTACGATACGAGCTTGATTGTTTGCCTAATAGTTTGCCGATGGCTTGGCTGCAGGGAGAGAAAGAGTCGCGCCGGTGCTAATCTCGGGAAATGGAAGAGTAGCGCAATTTCGCGAGCGCGCACTTCCTTGTTTTCCCTACGGGGGCGTATACGAGCGATCGGGGATGCGGAGCGATAGTTAGAAACTCGTTAGATCTTTTCAATTATTTATTAGTTTTGCTGTAATCGAGAATGTTGTAAGCGCTGTAAAATAATTTTAGTAACCAAGAAGTAATGGATTATTAGATTAAGAATCATTAATTTATTAAATCTTCTTTGAAAGTGGAGTATGTTTTATAATAATATAAAGCTGCATCAGATATTTTATAAACATTTACTGGCAGGCTAGCGTGCATCATGAATACGATGTCTAATGAACTTGATTGGACGCTTGATTAAGTGCGTTAAAATTACTGATAATGGAAACCCGTCACATCGTATACGCTTATGTATATATGCAAATAATTATTATACACGACAATAAATGCATCATGCGGCACAGAAATTTTTTTCGAAGCTGACGTCTGGATTTAATACATAAAATTCACACCGTAATTTTTTGAGTAAAGATCTTATTGTGTTAGAAAAAATTGGGAAAATTTCAAAGATGATAAACGATTAGGAATTTATTCAATTTATATTTCAGATACGCGAACGTAAAAAAGTATCAAGTATAGATAGCGAGACACCCAATTTATTAAAAGTGTGCATTTTTTCTTTTTTTAAGTCTTGCAAAAATCTACTTTTCTCTAGATAAACACTTATTAACCTAATGTATCAAATTATATGCATTTATTGTCTGATTTTATGATCAAAAGATATTTGAAACAACAAGTATTCCAATATTGATGTTCGAAATAACTTAAATATTATTAACAATATATCTCCATTCCTTTTATCTGAATTTGGTCCCGAATGCACGCAATCTGGAACAAGTATACCGCGGAATGCAGCCAACGCATATATATGCACCATGCCATTTAAATCCCGACTTTACGCCAGCTCCCGCCTCTCATCCGTAGAAGACGAGCCTGGGCGTATCATCCATAACAGCTTTTCTGGAGAAAGCAAAGATAAGCGTCAGTGCATCACTCCACTTCACCCCCGTCGCTATACCGCTTCGGTGTACATATTTGCTGCATGCATGCGTTGCAGAAAGAGGGAGAGAGAGAGAGAGAGCGTATTTCAATTCGCAACATATAGATAAACGGATAAACGAAAAGCAGAGAAATTCTTCTTCTTGAGCGAGTCCTGCTTAGAGGGGCGAAAGGAGAATAACGAGCGCGGAGTGATTTACAGCGAACGAGGAAGTGTCGAAAAAGCCCCGAATCAGTTTTATCGGCTAATAGCCCGATATAGAGTCGCCCGCATGGGGTGCGCGCTCGTATTGGCCCGCTTATTATATGTATACGTGTGTGTGTGAGCGAATCTGATATGACGGGCTTTTTTATCGCAGTACCTTGCCCCAAAGGACCGGAGGAGGGGGTTCACGAACTCTCGCCCGAGGGCTCATTTATTAAACAAATCGCTCTTCTTCGCCGCCGCGCAATTCGCGGAGAGTCATCTCTATTATAAATTCACTTTTTTCCTCCTTCTCGTACACGCCGTTTTTTCCATCTTTAAAGCCATGCAGTCGGAAGGAGAGGGAGATAAGGCAGTGTGACCTTAAAAGTGAAAAATGACTTTTTTCAAGTCATTTTTCTTAAACTTCTTGGGTGCGGATAGTTTTTGTGTACGTAATCAGGTTTTCATTTCGAAAGTCATTATATTAATAAATAAATATGAAATTCCAGATTTAATATTTATAGACTGAGAATAAACGTTTTTTATCCGAGAAATATTTTGTTGTGGGACATCTACAAAATGCTTTTTTAATTTAAAAAATCAGGTTTCCGTCAACCCGGGGAAATATTGATTTGAATAAACAAATTATTATTGTATGAAAAACTGAAGGATGGCTCACTCTTTTTTCAGTAGATGAAAACATTGTAAATGAATAAAATTAGTTTATAGATTTCCAACAAAAAAGCATTCTTAAATCCAATAACATTTTTTGCCAGATCTATAAATACTCTGGATTTGTTATAAGTATAAAAATAATTTTTGTACGATAACGAATGCAGATTAATACGCATCTTACAATTTTACTGATTTTGTTGGTATATTTTACGTCTTTTTTATAAATTTTCAGTCTATAACAGATGAATATTCCACTTTCATTCAATAATATTTTTGATGAAAATAGATAAAAATACTGAGAATAAGTTAACGAGATTCGTAGGCGATTTCCTTCCTAAAGATAGAATTTGATGCCTCATTTTATCGTGTGACATTCTACGTCCTATATTCCTCGAGATATTGAACCTAAGCGTTATCGTGTTTTCTTCCTGAATGTTTTCCTCTTCTATTGCAACAAAATCTTTCGTGGACTCGCTAACGACTTTGAATGTTAAAGCATATAGTTATTTAAAACATTGTTATTAACTAAAACTATCATATTCTTTATTCAATATAATATCCATGAAAGAAAATATAAGCTTCACTCATTTATTTCACCGAGTATATTTGCAAATTCTTAGACAGTATATTCCAGGAGATTTCATAAATATTATTTTCGCCGAAGAGGTGTGAGTTCCAGTTTGCCCTCGATTGCCGCCTACGAGTGAGGAAAATCATAAAAATTGGATAATAAAACCGTGGGTGGGGTGTTTGTAAAAATGTTTCCCACCCGTGTATAGTGAGGCGGCAAGGATTTTCGATTCTCTCCGTGCTCTCGAGGCTTTAAATTTAAGAAACGCACCCACGCACAGTGTGTCGCTTCTTCAACACTTCAATTTCGTTGCTTTATTCAGCGCTTGTCATTTATGGTGTACCTTTTATGCGAGAGAATCGTTTTAACGCAAAGGAATTCCGATATTCTTAATAGGAAATCCATATTTATTCAATAGCCTTATCTGATGTCTCCCGACTAATATTGAAAAATTCTTTTATAATGGAAAATAGAATTTCGGTAGGGGTGATCCAATTAATTATGAGAAATTTGAATTTTCATTGTGGAACGATGAACAAATCACAGAAAAGTTCTATTTTCCTGAAATATTTTTATTGCCAAGTGACATCCATAAAAAGTTTCTTTAACACTTTTTCTTTATATCAGAAGTAACTCGTTTTTATTTTCAATGGTTGCAAAGGTAATGGATCACAAGCAAATGCTATCATAAAACATAAAAGGTTCAATACGATAAATATAGATTATACGTGCATACATTTGTAGTAACAATCGTTTTGAAATATTGTTATCACTTCTTATGAATTATAGATTGTAATCCCCTAATTAACGTAAACAAAGAGACATTGAAAATGTATTGATCAAATAAGCATAAAAAAAATGTCGTATTCCAAATTTCTTAAATACATATATTTACGTCATTTGTAAAAAGAAATAAAACAAGGAAAATTACTATGAATCATTTATCTTAACATAAATCATCATTTATTAATAAAGGATATAGTGATATATAGCTCAATTTCTTCCTTCCTGATTGCCAGAAGCATTTCCTGGCGCTCCTAAATAGAGTCATCACCTGCGACACTGGAATTTCGAGCGGGAATATAATAACTTGCAAAACTTAATCATTGGCAAAGTCGAGGAACAAGCCAACTTTTTTATTGCACAGCCCACGCCCATTTCAGGGAAGAATACCTCTCGCGCCGTCGGTCAAAGAATTTTTCCGAAAATCTCGCACAAAACATCATTACACGCAACGTCGGCGAGCCTTTATTACGAAACTTCGGCCTATCGGCGCACGCATCGGATTAGCGGCGCAGATTGCGAGAGACAGAGAGGAGATGTGACCAGGCGCACGCACACGCGCACTCTGGATTCTTTCGGAGGCTTTCCATCTTATGAGAAACCACGGGAGCGTCGGCACAATCGTAAAAAGAAGAATTCGTGCAGTTCGACGGGTGAGACTGACGTGGAGAGCTGTTGACATTTCACTTCTCTCGAGGGGTACTTGACTTTTCTACTCTTTATTCCTCCTTACTTCCTAAATTTTTTGCATTTTACCTCTCGGAGAGCCAATGGTTTTTGAGGACGCGCGAGTAAGGAATTGATCGTCTCTCAGAATGGTATGGAAAGTTCTTTCTGAAAGTTTGTCAAGTCACCGTAACTCCTTTTCATGACCTAGTAAAGTATTGAAGCCATAGTTCAAAATGCATTTTTTTTATAGTTTTCGTTGAAGTGGAATTACGAATTTTATAGCATTATTTTTTCCAAGATTTTTCTGTTACAAATTATTCAACAAATTGAAATTTTCAACTCATAATATATTAGTTACTTTATTATAAATAATGTAAAACTAAATTTGAGTCTTTTTATGAAACTGTTCGTGTATTAAAGCAAGAAATCTTGAGAAATTAATAAATTCTAATAGTTACCAGATTTTCTTAAGCTTAAGATTAAACTGCGATTAAGGGTACATCTTTTTACTTGAATAATGAATGTTAAAGTAGAGAAACAAAATTATAAGTATATCCGTTTAGCTTATGTAGTACACATTATTTTTCTTTGGATCCTTAGGTAGATGAATTGCCTGAAATAATTTATGTGTAGTCAAACATTTATAAAATAGAAAACAGTATAATTTTACAAGAATATAAAAGCAATCTATAACAAGTTTATATTTTAAAATAAATTTTAAACTCAGTATACAGCACCTTAATTTCAATTATAAAGATAAATACATCATCTTACCATTATTGATGTGCAAAACTGCAGCGACCATAACTTTCTACTTAGCCATTCCTTGCCATAAAGTTGATCGCGAGCATCTTCGATACTTTATACCAAACTTATCGTGTGTACTTATGAATCCAGCCAAGTTTAATGTAATGTATATATTTTATGTGCTATTGCAGCAAGTATAACACGTAAATACGGCTTTAAATTTGTATGCCGTTATAACATTTACGTAAATTAGTGTGTAAATGATTTTAAACTTATTTTCTGTGTAACTATTTTCAACGCTTTATAAAATAAAATTGTAAACGCTCAATCTAATTTTTAGATACAAATAATGTTGTTACAATAAAATTGTAAACGCTCAATCTAATTTTTAGATAGAAATAATGTTGTTACAATAAAATTGTAAACGCTCAATCTAATTTTTAGATACAAATAATGTTGTTTTACATCTTCTAGTTCACTGCTATCGAATATTAATCATTTCAAAAGATATTAATTTTCCGAGCGATGTATTTATATTTTTTGCGTCCACAATAAGAATTTCGTGACAATAGCCTACATAGGTAATTGTGTTGCGGCGTAATCATTTTATGGCATTCCTTTACGGAAGTACAATCACTAAACACCTATAGTCGATTACCAGACACATCCACGTATGAGAAAATTTGAAATCAACAACAAACACGAGGCCAATAATAAAACTAATAGCAATTGTAATAAATCCAAAATTACATAAAGTTCGATAGTAAACAACGCGGGGGTGACGGGATTTAACGGTAATGGAAAGTAGCCGATTGGACAAAGCGAAGGAACTAAGAAAAAGCATGAATTCGTGCAGTTTGGCAGGAGACGCAAGGGCGCTTCGATCTTCCAGGAAAGTTATATACCCTCGCTGCTCTCCCTTTCTCTTACGAAAGAGGAAAAGAGTTCATAACTTTTTACGATCGGGCGTACGCGTTCATTCCGCGCGTGCGCGAGGGAGAACGACGAGAGAACGCGAAATCGCGCAGGAATGTGCGGCAGCGCGGACGATTTGAATTCCGAAACTGATATCCTATAGCACGCGGAACAGCGCGAACGACGACAAATATGTGCGCGCACCGCCCGCATGCGTCACGCAGGTGAATTAGTGAAGAGAAGGCTCGCGAGGGAGGGATATGTATAGAAAAGAGTTCTCCTATCGCCCGCTTATCGCGGTCCACTAGCGGTTATGTGCCTCCCCTCCCCCTCCCTCATTCTTGGGTTCCGCCCTTTCCCTAATGTCGGATCGGAAATTGCTAGTCGGAAATAACTTTTCGCCGATTCGCCCGAATCTCTCTCTCTCTCTCTCTCTCTCTCTCTCTCTCTGTCTCTCTCTCACGTATAAGCTATTGCCGATGGTATGTGTTTCGGGAGCTTTGCGGGAATGTTATTGACCCATGATGTGCGCGTTGTTTGAGATTCTCAGTTTTACGGTATTGTGATAGTCAATGGCTGGAAATAATGGGTCTTTCGTAGTTCGATACATTCAGATGAAGAAATCATATATATATGTTTGTTATAGTTGTCATCATATACTGACATTATGTGGAAAAAACAATATTTTGATAAAAATATTGTGCAATTCCGAAGAAAGAACTGTGCAACAAGTAATTGATTTAATTTATATTAACACGTTTGCTTGATAATTTTTCACATGAACAATGTAAATTGCCATCGTAGTTTATGTTGACAGTAAACTATCCTCAGGGGGTGCAAGGGCACTGACAAATAATTAGCTTTAATTCAGAATTTAATACATTCAGCCGAAAGGTATTCGAAAGCAACAAATAATACATATTGCAGTTCACCAATTAAATATATGGACAGGCGTAGAATTAACGAAAATATCCTATTGAATATCGGGTTACAAATACGAAATATGCAATGTGTAACTATAGACATGTATATTATAATGACATTTTGAGTGTAAATACGATAATAATTTCCATAATTTGCATATACTATACTGATTAAGCATCATACTCTGTTTTATTCTTTTAAATATTTTTTGTTGCATTGAAGTAATTAGCGTTTTATAATAAATTTTATTCAGATGGAAATTAATTCTTTCATTTTAATATTATGCTCTATATCGTTTAAATAATTGTTGTTTAATGGGAGTCGACATTTTTTTAAATATATCGATTTTCCTTTTTTATGCTAAAGTAATCAGCACGGTCCTCAAATGGTTGATTTTAATTAAGCCATTGCTTTAAAAATGCGTGTTCACTACAAAGGTGTATAAATAATACAGAGCTTTGATTCCGAGATCCTTAAACAATCCGTAAATAAATCGTTAAAGCTGGTCGGAATTTTTTTTGGTTCTATGAAGCTTTTATTTTAATCATCAAAGTTCTGCTCGCATTATTTTCACGTTTGTTTTCAGAATATTTATAAACGAAAATCAACTCCTGTAAAATTTATTGATATTTGCTTTTTGTTTCCATTGTATTCTGGGATAACATACAATAATTTTCGTCTTTACGATATCAAAAATAAAGCTTTTTCCTTTTCAGCGATATTATGTTGTAACATGAGATTTTCAGTCATTGGAAATATTTTATATTAAAAAAATATTTTTGCGTCATTTTTTACAAAAACGTTCTTTTTTTTGTATACTAATTCTACATGATATATTACAACATAAGTTACTTTCGTTTTCAGTTTCTCGATTTTCCCGTACATTTCACTAAATTATTGATAGATGCCGAGGCCTACGGTTATTATCGAAATTGTGAGTTCTTTATAGGTTTCCATGGACTTAGATTGAGCGCAAAAAGTAAATACAGAGAATTAAGAGGGAGGAAAAAACAGAGAGAGAGAGAGTTTCATGGTTGGTTTAGAGATAATCGAAATGTGTATCCGTATTAATTTTTCTTACATTATATTAGATAATTCGTTTATATAATTATAGTTTGAAATATATACGTCTACTACTCACGACTACTCAAAAGCCTTTTATTTAATCTCCTAGGATCTTGGCCCCGCAGTCTTAAATCAATCTTGGTCATATTTATTTTGTAATTTATTTAATGATAAATTTGGTGACTATAGTATATCTTTTAGTATGGATGAGTCTTTGCTCGGTAATATTTATTTTAAATGCATCCACAGATAACAAGTACAAAGATCAATCTTCAGAACCACAAATAAAACATAGTTTGTTAGCACTCGCTACGCTCGCGCGCTAACCTCACCATGCAAAAATGGACTGCTTAAAGCACGAATAGGCATGACAGCGGACTTAGGTAAACGTGCTATAAAATAGTATACGATAATTATCACTTCAGTGGCCCATCGCACGGCATGAATTTAGCGCCCGAGCATAGCGAGGCCACTTATAAATAATGGGCCACTTAAGTCACACGTATCGTAATGTACTATTACACTACTTAATCGGCTCTAATAGATAGTATGAATTAGAAACGTATTGGATAGAAGTCATCGAGAGTGACATGTTTACGCAATATTGGCCTATATTAGTGCTTTAATAAAATCGCTACGTACTTATTCTTAAAAAAAATGCTTTGCACTAAAATTATTTTCCATTAACGAACACGGTTTACAGTAATATAAATAATTTACAGAATAAACTGCGATTATATAGATACAGTAGCATGAGTAGTAACTCTAGTATCATCGTGTAGTCTTGGCGTAAGTATGTTTGTTGACTCGAACATTGCAGTAATCAAAAAAGCGATTTCGCACAGCGGTTAATTAGTATCTGTGTGTTGAGTTTTTCGAAGTAAGAAATTTTTGTATTAAACTGTTGGTCAACTTTACTGCGTAACTTACGGTAAATATTGCGCCCAAAGTTCTTATTAGAGTAGCTATGCAGAGTTTAACGATGCTCACAAAAACACTTCAGATATCAGTAAAAATAAATTAAACGAACTTTATATATAATAGTTATATAAGAACAAATATATGTTACTTATAATAACTTGATTGCTTCTGTGGCCTCCATCGTTAAAAAATGTCTATAGTTTTATATTACACTTATTTAATTAAATTCGTCTTATTGAACTTAGTTTTATCGCAGCATTAATGAAAATTTATATATTAATTTTATTAAATATAAATACTACATGCGAGTTATTTCAAAAGTTGTATTTGTTGACATTAGCTTTACGAGAATTTATTGATCAATCATTAATAAATGCAGTTTATTTAAATCCCCATATTTTTGAGCTTCGTATCGTTCTGATTTTCTGTAAAAGTGAAGAAAAACTTTTTTAGGTTACTTTCATTTTATATTATATACAGCTTCAGTTTCCATTCCCAATAGTAGACAATTGAAATTTGATATAAAACTTTATATTGATATTAACTAAAATAATTTAAAATTTTAAAATATTTTTTAACTTGCTATTTTGATTGAATGATTAGACCTCAGTCAGTTCCTTCATATCTTAATATTTTAATATTATTGTTTAAGTTTAAAAAATGTAAGTTTAATGCGAACTGAAAATTCACTATCAAAATCGTCAATTTATGCTTTTTCAACTCACCAAAGTGTATTGGCTCTTGTCAAAGGTTTAATTATTACACCTCGTTGAGTTTATTCTGGAGCTTTTCCATCTCAGATTTTCACAAGATCGATACGCTTATTCTTTGATGAAATTAAGTTATACAAGGCTCGAAATATGATATTTTAATGATTAACAAACAAAGGAAAAAGGTAAATCTATTTTTTTAATTAACAATTCATTTTTTATTTATAACTATAGTTTTAAATAAAACTATTAATAGATCATTTTGAAATGTAGAACCCCATTCTTGAAAAGTAGGATTTACATTTTGAAATGAAAATCTATCTTTTTAAGAGTAGAATAATTTCCATAGTAGAACAATTTCAGTTGATTTTACGGTTTTATTTTTTCCTCCACACCTTAAATTTATAATCGTTCAATTTCTTGTAAGCGTAAGATATAGATGAGGATAATGTTTCAGACTTTATTATATGTATTTATTAATAGTTATAATTTTTGTGTAGAATTTTTATAGTTTTTGTTGGTTGAGGAAAGTATGATTAAGTAGGTAAGAGTTTTGATTAACTATATTCAAATCTTTTAAAAATTTTGATTTCACAATAAACTATTTATAATCATTTTTTTACCACACTTTCCTCAATAGTCTCTGTAACCAATAAGTGTTGTGACTATCACGGAAAAAAATAATCAGTAAATTCTATAGTTAATTTGACTCCAAAGTGGCAAGCTTGTTTTACTTTCTAAAATATCGGTAGAATTTTCAATTTTAAATATAGAATCTCCATTCTTAAAATGTAGAATTCCCACTTTAAAATGCAATTATTATTTTATAAATAAAACATACTAACGTGGTATTTTTAGTATTAGTTTTTCATGAAATTTATTAGTTTAATAAATTTCAGTAATGAAATTTTTCAATAAAGTGCTAAAAGTATTATTAATAACTAAACTATAAAATATAAATAGCTTCCATACGCAGTCTCAACTTACTATGCATGTAACGGCAAAAAGAATTTTCGTATAACTCACGTAAAAACTTGTTGTGGGTTTTTTTTCTGCAAATGGGAATAACAAATAAAAAAAGGCAATTTCATTTTGACCATTCAAAGAATTTTTCGTAATTTTAACTTGTTTTCAACTTTGAAAAATTTTTGGTAATACTTTATACATTTATATTAGTATACTTAATAATAAGAAATAATTTACAAGGATGATTTTTTTTAAATTAACTTTGGTAACATATTAAATCATTTCATTAAAGAAATATTAACAAATGAGTTGGCTTAAATCATAAAATGAAATTAGTAACGTCATTTTAATATTCTAGCTTGTTTTTATAATCAAAGTAAAATACCAGAGAAAATGAAAAGCAAAATGATTTTATAAAATCTACGAACATAATGCATAATAATCCTCTTGCAGTATTATCTTTATAATGTTTGCTCTCGCAGTGGTTTGAAATTTTTTTACATTTAATAATCTCTTCTTAAAAATATAAAATTATTTCATTTTTTATTAAAAAAACTTATTATACTTTTCTTATAATGTTCATTCTTTATGTGACAAAAATATTAATTAATCAATATGCCCGAACTATGGTCTCGAATTTTGAATAATTTACAAAACTAATTACTAATAACCATATGTATACAGTGCTTTTTAAGGCACGAAGAACTTGTTCTTGTTATTAGTGTTTTGAAAGGCTATTCGTTGCTATTCTTCCTTACCTAAAAATATCAAGCAAAAACCACTGAACGAAAGGAATAATACCGTTATCCAGGCCGCCTGAAAAGGCTCCTACCACTTCGTGGCGAATTATCAGAAGCATGAGCTGCGAACATCGAGGCGGATGCGCTTTTCGCCCATCCATGAAGCCTGTGTATCTTATATTGCAGCCGAAAATATAAAGACCGACGTCTCTTCAACTACTTGACTAATTAAAAGTTCAAAGCCAATGGGATTGAAAACACCGTAAAGAAGACCTTTCTGATTCATCGTTTTTTCTTTGATTTGTTTTCGCTGTTTTTCATAGGGTTCTAACTAAAGCGTATTTTTTACAACTTCTTATATTATTTTTAATTTTTCCCATTTCTATATAAAGTCTAACAGTAAATAACACGAGCTCTGAGTAATAATAATACTACAGTTGATTTTCGTATTACATAAGTATATCACGTTACTTACAACATCATGCGCCTGATATATAAAATAATATTGATAATAAAAATGAATTATTTTGTTGACTTCACCAAAAAATTGTTTCTTACCACGAATTCGATGTTCATTGACAGCGTTTCAGGTCTTTAAAACCCAGAAAATTTTTCATGATAATGTAGAGTATTATAAATTATATTTATATACACAATCTACAATTATACAAAATATATTTAATCACACAATATTTATTTACGTTCATTCTTGAATGAAGTATAGTGTTTCGTCAATGTTTTCTAAAATAATATTTACTCCCTGGAAAATGAAAAATATTCGAAAAATAAAAAATCTACCTTCACGCACACATAATGAAAATTTTATTCTAAAATAAATTTATTTTACTGATATATAGAATATTGTTTTATGATTTCCGTGAAGAAAAATATGAAACAAATATTTTTCATCGATCCATACAACGAAGCAGGTATTTTGAAAATTGAAGCTTAATATTACAGTAAGGTAAAAGTATCGATGGCGCAACAGGTCCCAATAGATAATAAATGGAACAATTATTTAACATTCTTGTTAGTATTACAATGGAACAATCGGGAAATAAATCATGTTTCATAACAGGGTCATTTAAACTTATCCATTTTTTTATTAATATAATTTAATTCAACATTAAAACATATTCAGTAAATTAATTTTATACACGGAAAAACTTGTTGAAGTATAGCAAAAAGATTTTTGACCGAAATATATTTCACGGCATGAATTTTATTAAAAAACTGAAAACTTGTCTCAAATTCGTTCCGTAACCGATACTTTTATCTTACCTACTAATCTAAAAATATAACCAAGGTATTATCTTAATCTGTGGTTACGGAAAAAAATAAGTATATAAATGATTTTCCTAAATCATCATTCATTTACTTGTCTTGTTACGCCAAACAAGAGGCCTCATCAGGCGCAAATGGCAGATTCTCCCAATTTCCTGGTACTGTCAAGGAAAATTTGATACAGGATAAAGTGAATGAATCGGAAAAAATTATTATTTGTAATATCAATCTCGTACCAGTATGGGAAATTAAATACTTTATTCGTGTAAGTTTAGAAATAGATTTGCAAATTCTTTGCAGTAGATAAATGTGCAAGATACAGGACTCTTAAAAGATTTTCATAATCATTCTTCAACAACTAAATTTTCATGAAAAAATTGATTTGTTATAATTTAAATAATTAATAATTATCATAATAGCATTTGATTGATTTCTAACAGTGTACGAGAAAAATTCGATTAAAATAATACCTCTTATGTAGATTTCATATTAAAAACTAATATAAAAATAAGCGCTATAACTATCGTGAAAATTTCTATAGCATATATATCATTGATACACAAATCATATTGCTATACGCGCCTCCAATGCACACAGAAGCGTAAAATTCTAGAGAAAACGAATATTAAAGGATTTTCTATTTACCCATTTTCATGGAACTGAACGATTTTACCTTTCAAGAATTTTTATAAGAATAGATTTCGTGAAATAAATCTTTGAAGGATTTTAAGATATCATGAATTTTGCAAAGCATGTATAAATTCCGCTAAGAATAATAAAGTAATCTTCCTTAAGCTCATACACCTATAAGTTAAAGTTTGAGAGAATAATGAAATTTTGATCATCTTGGTTTATGATATCATATAATTGAACGAAGCATTATTTCTATTTAAAACAAAAACAATAAGAAAATATTCCATTTTATTCATCGGTAATTTTATAACAGAATATAAAAAGTCCATTACTCTGCGTATATAATCATCTGACAAACGCGCTTTTTATCCATGGAAACAATTTCCCTTTCCTTCCTTATCAATTCCGCCGCCCACGCGACCGACAGAACGAATAAAGAATAGATGCAAGAAACCCAATGGAAGCAGCCGCCACGCGAATTGCTTCGCATTAGATCCCTGCCAGTTTTTCCGTCGTCACCCTCCAACTTTCTCACGCGTAATTCCTCCTCGCGAGGACTGAGCGCGCGCAGTTCGTAACGTCTTTCCCCTCCTCCTCTTCTTTTTCGGCGGCTTTTTTTCTCCCTGCGCCACACGCGTATCGTTTCAATCTCCACGTCGCACGCGCTGCCTTCATCTCGCGTAGGAAATCAGGCGCACGAGACTGTCTCTAACGTTTTCGCTTGTTTTCGAGAAGAGAGAGAGAGAGAGTGAGAGAGAGAGAGAAGATAGAGGGAGAGAGAGAGATAGGTTATAATATCGTCAATTTTTAGACTACCCTACGCTCGTTTATCCTTCTCTAGAAGATGAGAATAGCTTCGTTTCCCATAACGTAATAATATTCATGCTTCTTATTCACCCTGCTAATATTAAGCTTGAAATTAGGGGGCAACACTGGGGGCTATAGTGGACGGGGATTGAGCGAGCCAGATGCACCACTGTAGGATTCATATAAATTATAAGTTATATTATTCGCATCCCAGATGCGGCGGGTTTGCCTCAAAGTAGCGAAGGTAAATGCGGGGGTCATATTTTACGAGCACTATGAAAAGTCCTATGAGACATTTTAATAGAAGTGCCGAGAGTATAATTCTCACACAGTTTTTCATTAGTAAATTGAATTTTTTTTCTTAGAAAAATTCATTTATATGCATTTATTATTTGTTTTATGTAGGTCATTTCTAATGTATATGATTAATTTTTTTTCAGGTGAGTGCCCTAAATGATCATAAAGTATATTGCAGTTTGGTGAGTTTCAATAATATTTTTAATACTATTTTATAAAATACTCTGCAGACTTTCCACTATAATAAAGAACTGTTGAATTGAATTTTAAATCGGCTTAATTTTTAAGTAATAGAATTATTTCTTCTCTATAAGTTAAATACATTAAAAAGTGGACAAATAACAAACAACAACAAAGTAACACAAGTACAGATTATTTTCACCGCAGATTATTTGAAGGTTTTCATTGTGAACATTAAACTTTTAAGAACTTTTACGCAATTTAAGCAATAAAATTTTGTCTTTTAATTAAATCATGTAATAAAAGCTGCACTGTATATCACCCCAGTGCTCATTATAAATAAGTCTATACTACTCGGTTAATAAGCTAGCGTCTCATCTCGCTCCGCAACACAGAGAGTTTTAATAATCCATAAAAAAAAACCACGGAAACCGTGACTAAAAGCTTCCTCCGTCAACTTAATTAATTCAAGGCGTCCGCGGAAAATCAGCACTCGGGTATATTTATGTAGCAGCTCCTTGAGCTCGTGCTATACCTCTTCCGGCAACCTTGACTTGCTCTTTTCATCGCCGTCGCTCAAGTCGTTCGGTGCAGGAGCACAAGAGCCACAAGTTTCGAGTAAAAGGGAAAGAGGAACAATGATGAAAGATTGAAGAAGAACGGAGCAAGACGAAAATACGCGCAGCAGAGAGAGAGAGAGAGAGACTGACAAAAGATAGATGGCCGAATCAATGTATTTGCGTATGGAAAGGTATGCATCGGATAACAGAAGTACAAAGCGAGCGAAGGAAAAGCATAATAGACAGCGCCAAAAGGAAAAAGCTTGGGAACTGGGTTAATGTTACCGAGACCAGGATCTACGAGCAATCGGTGGGAGGGGGAGTTGAGTGTGCAGTGCAGCGCAGTCAAAACTCGCGGGCGGATGGCCTCATAAATAAGGCACGAATTTATACGACTTCCGGAAGCTAACGCGCGCGCGCTCCAGCCAAAGTATATTGAATGCGTTTTTCGGGCCGCTTGCCTCTTTTTCTCCTTTCGGCAATGCGAATTTCCCGATATCGGTCGCCCGAGCCCAGAAAGCGGAAATCGCTTTTATTGCGACGGGGCTCGTCTCCCCGGGGGCGGATCAGCTGGTAATACCGAATAGGGATTGGTAAACGGCGATGCTCGAGCGTCGAAAGAAATGGTCTCGAAAGTGTTGTTCGATATTAATAAAGGTATACGGATGTCTTTATTGATGACTTAGCCTTTTATCGTTGTAACATATGGATCACGGGTATCTTCTATAGTACTATATATAAATTTGACTTTATACTTATACCTTTGCAGTTAAAATAAGATATTTTTAAAGTATGTGCTATGTGGGAATTGATTGAAAAATATGGGATAATTAAACTAATGGTAATAGTAAACTTGCACGAAATTCTTTTCTAGTAATAATAAGCAGTAACATTAAAATTTGTTTATAGAAATCTGGGACTAAAGCGGAAACTTATCTTTAATGGCTTTACCCTTTTTTAATTAAAATGGACGTCACTTTTTTATAGATAAAAGGTGCATGGTACTGGCCTGTGAAGATTTTAAAATATACTTAAAGGATAACACGGTCTTTTTAAATTGTATCGTTATTAAATTGAGCTTCTGTCATCTAGAATCATTATTAAGCAATTTTCGATATTATTCATTTTTTTTATATCACGAAAATTTTAGCTTTCTACAAATCTCTGTACTTTTATGTGGAGTATATTTCCTTTTCATTCACTCTTCCTATAATGAAAACACATTTATTGCCTTCGATATCGTTTCATGAATAAAATATATGACTATAATTTAAATTAAAATGTAATATATCGAGGCCTCAAAGGAATACCCCTCTTTAAAAATAGATAGATAACTCTTTTGATGTATCATAGAAAAATTCCTGCTAGAGTGTGTCGTAGCTCTTATTAGTAATAAATTTTTTTAAAAGTCACCAGAAAGTGTTAAGGATGGAATAGAGAGAATACAAATCAAATGTAAGTTGTTTTTACCATTTTTTATTTATAAGTAAATTGTGCGAGAAATTTACTGAACGAGACTCGCAGAGAAATTGCCACTGTTCGCAGGGCTTTAAAATTTTAACGAAGCGGCAAAAACATTCGAAGTAGGAAAGCATTAAAGCAAAAAAAGGAAAACGCATAATTCTACCTGTTATGTTCTTTGGGCAAAAACTAAATATTAATTTTAGCGTGTTTAGCTTTTCGCTTTAACCATAACGTCTCCGAATTAGACATTTACTAACTCGTGCAGGCTAGACCTTCAATAACCTGGAAAATATCCTATGCGAAGTCATGACAGCTTATTAAATAAATTTATCTTTAGCTGAAGGGTTTCACGATCGCTGAAAACTACGGGATACAACAGAGCAAGGGAAAAATGTTTTTAGATATTAATTTTTTTTTCTATACACATTCTATTTCATGGTTACTGCTTAGTTTTATAATTTATATATATTTTAATGCATTAACTTTATGCCGACAACATAAGATGTAATTACTTTGCGGTAAAGAATAACATCCTACAATTTCCGATAATCAATTTCGAAAATAAAGCGTAGCTTATTAAGTCTAAGGTAGACATTAAAAAAGCTACTGAACATGACTTTTTTCGTAGTCTCCAAGAAGAAGTTTGAAGAGACAGTTTTTTATATTCAAAAATGAAACTTAGCAATTTCACTTCGTATACTAAAATGAATTTGAGGCATGACTAAAAATAATTGAATAATATTTTGACCTTTGTTTTCTCAAACGTGAAGCTTTGTAAGGGTAAAATGTTTCAAATTAGAGATTTTGACGAATCTTAACGTTTTTTTATGACATTCTTAGTGCAAGATTTCTTAAGTTATGATAAAAATATACCCGTACAAATATGCAGAAATAACAAAAGGCAAAAAGTACAATAATTATAATATGATCACAAATAGTAAGCCTAGTGATACCGGCCGTTATTAGTCGGTAGAGTGACTGTTTATTATAAAAAATTATGGCTCACTTGTGAAAGCAGAAATAAATTTTTCGTGAAAAATTTACAAAATATACTTTTATATGTGTATAGTATCTCATATCTTAGAAATCTAGGTCAATGTGGTTCTTCATTTCGAGATATCAGAAAATAATTTAAGAATATGTCTGAAGGGGAAATATTATACTATTATCATTTTTAATTTAAGAAACACTTTATTTATTATGTCAATAATGAATCTTTTATTTCTCGAAAGTGAAAAGATATCTTATTCGTGACGTAAGATTACTTAAAAACTTTCACAGATAATCAAAGCTACATCATCCCTTGTCCCTAAATGAAAATACGTCAAAAATTGTTCGCACTTTAGGACCGAAGTAGAAGGAAAAGGTAAAAATACTCATGAACAAACAAAATAACTCCACACGTGTATCGACTGCAGTCGCGTGGACTGCCTAAATCGCTTGACATTCGATCATGTGCCTCGTAACAGTCCAGAATAAAAATCGAGGTTGAAATAGTCAGGTGTGAATTTGATGAAAAAAGGGTAAATTTCGATCCCTCTTGTAATCGATATTTGTCACAACAATTCTCTATATAGGTATAATCGTTTCAAACACTAAAGCCTTTAAGATCAGACGGACGTAAATTAGTGCGAAATTTCGATTTGAGCCCTCTGTTTGAAAAACTGCAAACGGCAGTAACACCTAAAGACGAATTCCGAGCTTCAATAAATTTCTATCAGCTCGAAAAAGAGAGAAAGGGAAAGCGACAGCAAACTACAACATATATACGTATAATGTGTATACACACGCAGTGCGTCGCGCGTGCCCGAGACCATTGCGGCCCTCTATCTCTGTCTTGAGCGCGCGTTCCAACACTCGCGCGCACCATTATGAGCTTTTTCGCGCCCAGCGCCTGTCGCCGTGCTTTTCCCGATAGGCAATTTTAGACTCCGGCGGAAGGAGGCCAACTGGTTGGATGCGCGCGGCTGCTGGCGAGCCTCACCTACCCTTCAGCCCGTGAAATATGTCCGCGAAGAGTCTGTTGTTCTACGGCTATTTGAGGGGGGAGATCCCGCTCTGAATAATGGAGGGAATGCCTCTGAAGTATGTGTAACTGCTTATCAAATTGCTCTCCGTAATAGGTTGTGGATTATTTATTCATTGGGATGACTGAAAAGATGCATGTATACGCAGCTCTCATGCGAGGAGGTGCAATTATTGTAGCCGCATGGAAGTTCAGTGATTAATTGTACTTTGTCGAGAGCTAGGACTGACCTGAAATCCCTTTTAACTACTACCTAGGAGTCAATATATTCGTAGACGCGTGTAATTACAGAAAGACAAATTTCATCGTCACTAGCGGATAAATATAGGATTCATTTGACAAATTGCATCGGAAGACTGCTTTTCGTTGCAATTATAGATAACGTCACGTAGTACAAAAAATTTTCTCTCATTGAATGACATATTTTAAGGTAAGCAATAATAGTATTTGAAACAGTAATCAAATATAATATTTTGACATTGCAACCTTTTTTCGTAGACATAAATTTCGAATTAATCTTCATAACGTGTCGAATGGATAAGGTGTTAGCCATGTCATATAAGAGTTGCGATGAGTTTGTTAATTAAGATTGATACACACACCCACATGCGCGTATGACTTATATTCGTACATGTTTACTCTTTATTCGTTAATATTAATGAAATTGTAAAACGGATATCATGAGCAAATGACATTTTACTATACTAATATAAAAAATTTAAGATATTGATAAATTATAATATTTATAGATATAATCGAAAATGTATAATGAGTTTTATATAAGCGTGAAGACAGTTTTATTTCTATCACGCTGTTGCGCAATAAAGTTGATGAAAATAGATTCATTTTTACTGAAAAAGTATTATCTTGAGACTCTCTGATTCAGAACATAAAAAGATTTTCTATGGCTTTGAAGTTTGCATTGTTGAAAAGCAACGGAATAATTTTTTACGATTGAATGAAGTTGTTGAACAATGGAAATTTTATCTAAATCTTTAATATAAAGTTATTTTATATTATAAAACACTAAATCTACATGTAAAATTAATATTAATTAGTACAAACTTGAAGTAAAAAGAATTATTTTTTTATTTTCTTGCACTCCAACGTTGCAAACTTCAGACTCACAATTTTTTTACAATTTGAGCAAGAAAAACTCGAAATGACCAATCACCTACTAAACTTCCATGCATAAAAAAGCCCTATCAGGTTCTCATTTAAAAAATACAGTGTGTAACATGGGAAGAAAAGTTATTTCAGACTCTGGTGAGATGTTTTTAGCACTTGTCTCCATCTCGAAGCACACATAAGTTCAAAACACGCGTAATTACATTCTTATCTCGGTGAAATGGCTGTAATCCCTAAAAATTAGTTTTTTTGGTATTGGCAAAGATGTAACTATCTCGATCAGCTAGACTAAACAGGAAATTATGATTACATGTTACATTTAGTATTTATACTCGAGGTTGCAATATTGTACATATAACTACATACGACGCTCCGTACGAAAAGAAGTACAACTCAGTTTTCTCTGTGTTAATTTCCATACTTGTGCGTACTAGAAGAAGCAACTAATGCTATAAACGACATACAGTGTACAGTAGAACAGACGGTAAAGATTTATAAAATGCATAAAAAAAGATACAGACTTGTTACGAATTTATTTACTGCATACATTAAATATAACTAACTACCACCTTTTAATGGAATACTGCCGCCGGGTAGTATGGAATTTAATGGAATAAATTACCAAAGTTTAATGCGATTTGTATATCTAGTAATACAAAACTTATATTTATATCACATTTTCACCGTGTTAGGCTATCTATATTGGGATTTGAATTCATTATGGCTTATGTCACGTTGAACCAAAAGGAGGAAAGTTTCTGGAAATTACTCTTACTGTATTCTAGTGAAGGACAAATAGGGAAAATATCATAGTAACCATATACATACATATTTTTTAATAATTTTTATTTCTTCTTTAAACATTCAAGAAGAAATTAATGTGCCTCAAAGTTGATTAAACCACTTGGTGACTGAGTATTATTTAAAATAAAATAATATCTATTTTGTTCAATATTGGCCACTTTATTAGTGTCCAGTACTGTCCATGTATGACATATGGGTATATATTTTTTGAGTATTGATGCCAACTAAAATAAATCTTATTTTTTTTAATTTATGTTATGGTAAATTAACAAAAATAATTTTAAAAAATGTAATAATTAATATGGATTTGCTGTAGTTAAATGCAAACGCAGTTCCTGCTTTCTATCTAATAAATATCCAAGTACAAAGACTTGTAAATATCGAAATACACCTCGAATGTGTACATAAAGTAGCTTTTGCTCAGTACTTCCATTCGTTCCCTAACAACGTCCTTTCGAATCGGCAGCTATGTAGAAGAGGACTTGAGTGATCGTAGCCAACACCTGTTTCAGCTCTTCGTGCAGTACGAAGGACTCGTGTCGTGGTATTGAGCATGAAACAGCTTGGAATAAGCTAAACATAGTTTTATTTGATGGAATTGATGTACGGTGCAGATGTACGTCACTGAAATAGTTATATCTATATACAATATACAAATGAACGCCGTCTGATGCAATTCTGAGGCTACTGGCAAAGGCTCAGTGGTGGAATCAACAGTTTCTTGGTCTTTTTGCTTGAAAATGTAAAGCTTGATTCCGTGCCAATATTCGTGTTTATTTAGTATAATTGCCCACAAGAACTTTGTTTTAATCAGGCTGGATTATACATTTCATAAATTTCATTTAAAATGAATGCGTAAAATGATACACAGTTTTCATAGCATCTCTCATTTGCATAGAAACAGTTTCTATCCAGATAAAGTCCACTATTACTCATAAAAATGTACTTTAAACAAATATTTATTATTTCAAGCTTATATTTAGTATTTACATAGAACTTTCAATGAGCGAAACACAGTGTAAGTACACCATGCTTCTAGGAAACGTAACTTTTGATCTGCACGGGATAATAAAGTACGTGTGAAAAAATACATATTTCCACGATCCTGAACACTAATATCTTTATGATTAAGCCACGTGCGTAATCGTGAAAATGCGCGGCCGCCATTCAGAGCAAACGTAGCGAAAGAGTTCCTCGCTGTCGTCGCCGTTCCGCGGTACACTGCAATTTCCTCCTTTCCGCGGTGCTTTCACCTTCCTCCCCTACGGCTTTTTACTACTGCAACCGCGCAATAAAACGTAATCATTTCTCGTTATACATCAGCTCTCGGGCTTCTACCAACTGTGCGAAAAATAACCAAGCGCGCGCTCTTTTACGACGGCGATTAGCCACGGAGCTTTGGTCCTGATATGTGGCGCGAAATTAAAGCTACTGGTTGTCCTTGAAGAATGCTCTTCTAGTTTAAATATGAGCTGCACTTGAATCTAACTATATAATACTTAAACATGCACAAACGCTGCCAAAGTGTCTCTGATTTCATGTTCATCTGCATTAATAATTAATTGGTACATCTGTATATTTTCACAAAAACGGCATAAACAATAGAATAATATTCAAATTAACAGAACATCGCCTACTGGAAACTGCTTGGCGAATCTCAATAAAACTGCTTACTCTAGTAAGAAAAATTTTGCACAACGTTTATTTTATAAAGTTTATTTTACACAGTTTCTAACAAATTATGCCTACTGCATTAACACGAGAAATGAGAGTTACCAACGTAAAAACTAGATAATCAATTACTTAATATCAATATTATCAATAATCACAATAATAATTTGTCAATCTCTTTGAGTAAGGGGAATCTTAAAAAAAAAAAAATAAGTTGGTGCCAACTTTGATGTTTCAGTTGTCCATGACACGAACTATGCGGCTATAAAATAAAAAATGTTTAATTTACATATTCAAAAATAATCATGTTAATCAACGAGCGAAGCGACTCTTATTTTATAACCATTTAAGTTCTCATAAAGATGGTATTATCGACTACCAAAATGTCAAAAAATATAAAATTAGTTTCTTTTTTTACTTTTTCTTTGACTTGGATTAGAGATCAACAAATTTTCGAACATTAAATTAGTATGCAATACTGCCTACACTGAGAGAAGGATTTGGTTACGGATAACATGGCATTGTAACTATTAACATGCGTATGTTTATATATGCTCAAATATACGCATTATGTAACAGTTACAATGCCATGTTAACAGTTAAGTTACCATGTTCTCATAAACAATTTCAATGTGTTACCTGAGAATTATTATAGTAGTTTTTTTAATCGAATGGCCAATTTTCAACCAGGATGATGTTATATAACAAATAGTTTTGAAAGAAAAACACCGTTTATTGTTTACTCCAACGTTTCGGGCATTTTTATTGTTTATTCTGATGAGGGACGTAAATAATATAAATGTCCGAAACGTTGAAGTAAAAAACTAAATGGAGTTTTTATTTAAAACTTTTTTGTCATATAACAATTCTGATAAACATCATTCTGATAGAAAATTGGCCATTAGATTAAAAAACTACCATTTATGAGAGCTTGTACCATCAGCTGCTTTCAAATCTTAATATGCCTATCAGTAAATATAGATATTGTAACTAATACAATATCACATTTTATCAGTAAACGTGTTAAATAGTTGTATTTCAAATAGATAAATATGTTAACAGTAACAATATTCTTCTCTCAGTGAACAAATTCATCATCATAATCAACTAACAATTCTGTGGCTTACCAGAAAAACCACGTAAATGACGTGTTTTTCAAAATAGATTTTATGCCTTATTTCTTATTTTCTGTCAAGTAATCGTGACAGAAATTACGAAAGTGCACTCGTTATCTTAAGCCAACACAAGAAAACACGCTATAACTCCATTTTTCTCATCATTTTCCCGGAATAACCACGTATCTCCACTTTTTAAGAACAACTTCTGGAAGAACCACATAACTCCACATTTTTTTAAGGATATTCCCCAGAAAAACTCATATAACTCCACTTTTTCCATTCAATATCCTCGGAAAACGATGCAACTCCACTTTTCTTATAAGAGAAACAGACGTTCCTTATTCTTATAAGTGTACCTATAGCAAGATAGCTGTATTAGAAAGAGTACACACATTTGCTCCTACTAGTTGCCGTGAGCGATAGTTCATAATTATTATGTATAGTTAGTGGGAAAAACATATAATTGCCAATAAAACAGGAAAACCCGAGTAAATCCACTAAAATTTTTTGTTTCTTTCCGAAATAACCACATATAACTGAAAGTCGTTTTAAAGACATGATCGCTATTTGGTATCGTAAAAAATATGTTATTTACATTAGTATTCATTAGTATTCATAGATGTATTGTCGCAATTCAATCTTATTTGTCTGGATTCAAAATACCGATGCGAAACTGAAAACTCGATTTACTCGAAATAATGCAAAGTGGGAATAAGCGGTTATTCCTGGAAGCAACAGAATTTAATATCAATTGCTTTTAATTACATATACATATATTCATATTTCGAGTACTCGCTGCTATAGGTAAACAATGATAAACAGTGGTAAAACAACAGGTATATTATATGAATCATACATATACTCTTATGTAGAGTACATTTATTAATATTAATTTCCAATAAATCATTAAAATGTTATAAATTATTAATAAAATACAGTGGCCCACAAATTATTGATTAGTTATTAAAATTATCCGCGAAATTGTGCAATAAAGTGGATTTTTGTTTTATCGCGCTTTGTGGCATTCTTCGTATATCTACTTCAAATTATTCAAATATTGTCCTTTACACATTATTATAACTTGTATGTGTTAAAATTACCATATTCATATTGATCATTGAAACTTTTGAAGTAAGTAGCGTATAAATCAATAAATATCACAATAAACTTCCCTCAATAACCTGCGTGGGTATACGAGGCGCGTATATATTATTAATAATTTCACTCCTCTCTCTCTCTCTCCTCTCTCTCTCTCTCTCTCTCTCTCTCTCTCAACAAACCTTAACTCTCGCCGCTTTTTAAACGCTCAACGAGCGGCTCGAATACATCGCTATACAAAGCCTCCCTCGTATCCGCAAACCTCTGGTACATACCTATACTCGTTTCTCCATCCATCTCGCGCACATTGCCGCGCGAATTTACATCCGCGCCGCAGCTATGAGCAATCGCGCACACAGCTACACCGCCTTGAGAAAGAGAAGCACAGAACAGGCAACTGTGTACTGCACGCGGCGATTTAACGCGATTCGCTGTCGTAAACGAGCAGATTTAATCGCCGAGGTCCGTGTTGTGCATCTATGACGGTTCGTCAGATAACCGGGCGCGGCATTAGCATTAATAAACGTAGCCTGTAGGTGCTGACGTATTGACACAATACGAGTGCAGGTGTGTTCTTAGCCCTCTTACGATCAGTTTTTGTTCAGCACAACAAAAAGATTTATATCCTGAGCAGTTAAATAATACTGGACCATTTAAATAGAGGTGTTGGCTTGGATATAAGCTTAAGGCAAAATTATAATATATGGTATATAACAGAAAATTTGTAATAACTAATTTTTTTTTTATTTATAGAAAATTATGCATAAATAGTTTTATTAACATTGAAGCTATGATAATTGAAGGATAATTGGATGATGTACAGAAATATATAAAAGAGTTTTTTCATTAAAGTCAGTTTAAAATGTATATTTAAGCTATCTTATTTCATTGAATTATTGTATTTACATTAGTGGTCTTTATTTATTCCACGATTATCATTAGTTGACTGTTTATATGAGTAGCCGTATGTATTTAGGGTTTATCTCCATGCAGCCCGTTTGACCTAGCAAGTGATCTATGCCTTTTTCCATCGCTTTCGAAAATGCATACATTTTTATTTTGATGATACAAAACTTCAGAGCAGACTCATTAGTCAGATCTCTATGTGTCTTAGAGACGCTAGAAAACCGCAGGGTTTGCTTCATTTGCTTCATCGTCACCTGGTGTTCGGCTATCTTTTAGATATATATGTCACATTTCTTCCGCATAGGGTGACTCGCACAGTAGATGGACGAATCATATGGCTTTATCATTAAATAAAGAAATTTTTAAAGTAAACTACACTCAATCTTCAAGAACTAT
>JAPYZO010000609.1:0-24126 GCA_030522905.1 Torymus flavipes | reverse complement strand
AATAATTACAAAGTAGTTTCATTCTTATCCAAATTATCTCGCAATCGCCAAGAAAACAATGTAAAATCTCTGCTAAATAATTCAAAATCATATCGACACTGATTCCAGCGAGTATAAATCCACAGCGTCTCCCTCTCACTTCACTCTGCAGGCACCTTAGCGCCACAACAAATAAAAATAATACTTATAAAAGCGCTTTACTTCACGAAATTTGTCCTACTCCTCTTCCGTCGCCTTCGATCAATCGGACTCGCTCTACCTCCTTCTCTCGCTTTCTCGCGTGGGCGCTATATTTCTCGCGACTCCTCGCGTAATAACTACGAAAAGATAGCCGTATATATTTTGTCTAGCTAAGCGGAAGAATTTATCGCCCGGCGCGAAACGCCGGATTTTTCCCTCCACCGTAAGCATACATATATATACACACCCTTTCGCCTCCTTTTTATCGCCGCAAAGAGAGAGAGAGAGAGAGAGGAAGAGCTCTTACAGTGAAATGCGAGCCAAAATACTGCAAACGATGATGGAGGGCCACTCGTAATTCTTCGAGCTATCGCGGGGTAGCGGTATATGTATATACACTGGGCGCTGCTCGTCAACCGAGGATGGAGCTTTCGTACAGAAGTATGTAGAAGAAAGAGGAGGGGCCTAATCGAATTTGCAAGGAGCGCCGCTGTGAATTCAGATATGCGCTAAGCGCGTGGTTGAAAGTTACTTGCAGAGTCCCAACTTTTTAATTTATCTTTTTGCACTGAATTTGGATTCGTATGCGTTGACATCAGTTATCTAATGATGAAAAAAAGCGTTTGATTTTGATTTTAATCCTGGGAATAGAATTTTGTAAAGCGCAGAAACGATTCGTGTGTAGTTTAATGTTTACAGGGTAGGAAATTTCTCTTCTACTGAGTAATACGAGTCTATTCGACGAAGCCAACGATTGGTGAAGCAGTTTTTGTATAAGGTGTATAGTTTTTATATGTATTTTGAAAATTTTATTTTCTGTTGCGATTGAAAAAAAAAACTCAACGTAGAAATATTTGGACAGTTTTCAATTTCGAACAGAGTTTTTTTCCTAAATATACCTGTCAAAATCGAGCAAAGCGAACAATTGAAAGAAAAAATAACGTTATAAGAGTAATAAAACCTGTAGAGAAGAAAATTGTCTATAAATAACAATAATTTCGTAGTTTATTCTAAAATTATCAATGACGCTTTTTTTAAATATTATCATCAATAAATTTATTTATTTTTATTATAATAATTTCATATAATCATTTCAAACGAATCTTACCTATTTTTTTGATTAAAAAGTTTATTTCCAGCTGTACATCGAACGCCAGCTTTTAAATTAAAGCAAAATTTATTGAAACTATTGTTTTATAAAAGAAAAACATTTATATTGTCATTCAGTTGCACTTTGCCGCACGAACTATTTTAAACCTGTCGAGAATACAAAACACCGGCGAGAGAAAAAAAGGCGCTATACACAACCCCGTAAAAAAAAGGTCTACTCGTGATCTCGTAACGTCGATAAAATCAAGGGGGAGAGAAACTGTTCGCGCATATGCTGCAACTCGATGACGAATGCTGATAAATGACTGGAAATTTATATTCGCGCGCGTGCTCTTTCATTCGGGGATCCGCACTCACGCTACACCGCGAGACTGAAAAATTGGAACCGGAAAAAAACACACAATCAATGAAATGGCATGAAAAATCGAAATTCCCCTACGCGCGCGTTGAATTTTCAACTAGTTTGCCCGGCCGTGGCGGAAAAAATGAGGGAAATTGCATTTCGGTATTTAGGGGGAATTCGGTGGTCGCGTCGCGGTTTTGGCGCCAGTAACAAACAATTTTTTTTGCAGGTTTATTCTCTTTCGCTTTATTTGTATACTGTTTTCCTTTGTTAGGATTCTAAAAATTTTTGTACTATGACGTTTTAGCCTTGGTTTTCCATCCTCTTGAAAAAAAAACAACTCACTGGGAAGCATAAAAAATATGAGCAATTTTTCGTGTAAATAGAAGCCGAAAAAAAATTATAAAAATATGTCAATATACCTATAAATAATAAATTGTGAAACAATGTTGAGCTGTAGGGGCGTAAATAACAGATATTTACAGTAACTTAAAAAAAAATACTATCATTTGTAATAAACCTGTAAAAAAAAAAGTATAAATAACTACGAATGTAACTGCTGAAACATAAAAAAGCAAAGATTCTCAATAACTGGAACCAAACTGCTATTTATATCTCTACATCAGTCATTTTTCACGATTATTTACAGTACATTCTCACATTTTTAAAACATTTCATAAATTCTGTCTCTATCTAGATATATTTTACGGTTACTTTCCCCACTTATACAATTACAACTAAAATCAAATCCAAAAAAAGAAGTAATTCAAACAGCCCTAGAAAATCACGAAGCATTAGGCTGCAGTATCACCAACATCCTCTCTCACTCCGCGCAGTTTGCTAAGCGCACTCTATGCGCATTTCATCGCTCTCCGCGCGCGTTATCCAGGCTCGATTTATATCCTACGGGGACAAATCAAACGCGTCGATATACACGCGACCCGAATCCGCCTCTCTAAATTTTGTTCCATTTTTATTTTATTCCGCGATACAGCCTGACAAATCCGCGCGAGTATAACGGCCATTAGCCTTCCCCAGAGGGCGGCGTGCGCATGTTTTACTTTTTACGGTCGATCCGCGCTATTATATTCATGCATATATGCATATAGAGAGCGCTTTCGTGTACAGAGAGGAAATCGCCGGAGATCTTTTGCGGTATTTGCCGTTAATTGATCTTTCGTCGGTGTATCGGAAAATTCGTTGGCCGCGTGTGAAGTCAATTTTGAACGGCCGTGCACGTATGGTTGCTGTAATGAAAAGTGGATGAAAGTGATTTATTGAGCGAAAATTTTTTCGTTCCTGAATTGTGTTGAATGTTCAAGTGAAATCAATCAATTTGAATTCATGAAACAGTGAATATTAAAGATAACTTTAGAAATATAATATCTGTAATATACATATTGGGATGAAAATATATAACAGCGTTATATTTACTGTTATAATTGTAAGTATAATTATTATTTTAATACTGTTTTCAAATTTTTTTCATCATTTTCTCATCTTTTGTTGCAATTTTCTTTTATTTCTTTACACTGACTATGGAAATTTGAGAAATATTGTGTGACAACAACAATAAAAGCAATTGGACACTTACATAAGACGGTGAGATTGCTATCGCGAACGTTGACGGCGTAGAATGGAGGACCTGTCGACACCTCGCATCTGTACTTGCCTGAACTGTCCAGGGACAGATTTTTCAGGCGGACCTGGTTCTTCCCACTTCGGTCAGTCTGCGAATATATAAGAACGAAATGTGAAAAAATCGTTATATTATTGTTATAAGAATTTGTATTATGTAAATATAAGTGCGTTTAATATTATTAATATTAAGATGAATGAAGATCCTTTGAAAACAAAAAAATACATACGATATGTATGTACCTACAGTATTTGTAAATTTTTTGTGTAGAAATTTTATGTAGAAACTCTACGTGATTATACCTGCTTAACAATATCAAATTATATTTAATTTTTTTTATCGATATACTTGGAATATATATCTCAAGAAAAGAAAACTCTCGTATTTTAAAAGGCGCAGAGAAAAAATGTAATGTCAGTAGAAAAAGGCAAGTACAACCAGACGTAATTTTTATATAGTTATTTTTATGAATCGTCTTACGTTTCGCGGTAACTTATAATACACAATTATATAAGTTTAAAAAATACCTTCAGCATCATAAGATATTCTCAATATTCAATGTCATGATCATCTTTTCGAAATATTCGAATACCTTTCCTTTTCTATTTACAATAAAGCAATTTATCAATTATCATAAACAGCTCTCCATATCTCCTGTATTACATACCTAAAACTATTCCTTTTGCCACAAATCGACTGGCCTCCTTGTCAAAAACCTAAAAAGCCACTATCACGCGCCACGTATCCAGCGTTTAAAAGCTTTTCGAGATTACGGCCTGACTTACGAGCCTCTCGGGGATTTTTCACCCGCGCCGCCGATATGATAATGCCATCTATATCTATACACATTTATAGATGATACAGCGCTGCTGACTTCCGATGCGCCAATTGTCGAATTTCGAAAGTTCGCCGCGATCGCGTGATTAATGAGCGAGGATAAGCCGGCCACGTGCGTGTGTGTGTGTATGTATATCGATGCCCCGGAATAATGGGATTATGGTTAATAGGATTAGCTCGGGGTTCCCTGTCTTTTTTCAGCATAGACAGAAGAGGGAAATGAACGCGAATTCTGCGGTGATTCGCAATTTTTGGCCGCGAGAGCGGGTACGGCTGGATTAAACAGTGGATGAAACGGGATTTTGGGTATATAATGGTCATTTTTAAAATTTATTTTTGCACGATAAATCGTGGAAATGGCGAGTTATAAGGTCGAAACCTATAATTCTGCTTTTATAATAATGTGCGAAAATATTTTCGACACTTGTTACTCCGAATTTCCAAATGAATTGCTTCAAATGTAGATATTTTTGTGGCAATTTTTACGATTTTTATGTAGAATTTTCAAAAATAATAAATCGTAGTGGGTCTCTGTAATGACTCGTTTGAACTCGCTTTTAAATCGATGAAATCGAATGTTCGCTTCAGCAAACATATTAAATATACATTACCTGCTATACGCAGCAATGATTTTATTCAAAAACCAATTTACCACTTTTAACACACATAATTCGCATAATATAAATCAATACTTATACGAGTATGAAACAAGATAATAATACCTAGTCCGAAAAAGCCAGCTACTTCCCTATGCAAAGCGCATCCCCCCAAAAAAACACAAGTCTCCAGCAGCCGTACATTTCGCTCGTTAGATCAACGGACTCGGGACTGAGTTTCAATGTGTGCTATACGCGGCTGGCGTAATCCGATCGAATCCATTAAAAGCACAAAACTGACACCGGCAATCCCCGAGTCGGATCTCGCGGCCGTTTTTCAATTCCCGCGACCCGCGCGGTGTCAACAAACGGATATGGCCCGCGAGATTGTTTTAGTGTTGTGAGGTTTTTGTAATGCGCGTGTGTGTGTATAGGGGGGTTTTAGTGGCATATGCGGTCGGTGAGAATGTTTTGGTATAGTGGAGTCTGTAATCTGTAAATGGGTATAGAATGATGAAAAGATGGTTTATATTAATGCGGGGTTGGGTGAAGGATTAAAAAGTGTCCTGGTGCTTTACTCCGAACTGCAAATTGGAACGAATGTGAAATGTGATAGTTATGGATTGTTATTGATATTTAATTATACGAATCTCAATAAATATCGTTTACAATCCCAATTCCGATATTATATTTTTTCATAATTATTTAGTTTTTTAATAATCTTTTCACAAATGTTTTATATCAGGATTTTTATGAACCAAAGTATCAAAATATTATCAATAAATTAATTAGTTTTATTACTATATAGGCTATATGTTGCAAGCTTTTCATTCAAATTTCGACCCGCATTCCGAAAGGAAATGTATTAAAATTCTCATTGATATAATAGACGGATCTTGTTACATGTCTTTTAAAATGTTGAAAATTAACAAAGTTTGGTATAATATAGATTAAGACAGTGTATCGGTATCAATTACAGCTATATACATGCTCCTGTAACACAAGAAGGATTTCGTTACTTGAGGCGCAGCTTGAGTAACTAGTGGTTTAAGGCACCTGCCCATATAGCCCAAGGTGGAGCGCACGCGGTGGTCGACCTACTTTATTGTGACTTCATTTAATCAACTTTACTTTCACGGTGCCCCGAAGTTTATTTTACTTTGCTTTGAGTGGGCTTCAGGAGTTTACGCATGAAGAAATTGGGTTACAAGCCCCTGTATTTTATAATTACTTCGTTACATTCTATGTAAGACGGGAGTTTGCGTTTCTGCGTGGAAAGTACTTTTTCATTTGAAATGTTCATTTTACAAAACCGGACTTGTTCTCCAATAAATTCATCGCTGAATTTCAAGACAATGTTGTGCGCATCGAAAATTTCATACTAAGACAATATTATTCTACGTAAATGATTGAAGTGTACATGTTGAAGAAGTATATATAAGGCTTTCTAATATTCAAATGCAAGGGATAACTTTATTTTTTATTTAACATTTGTACAGGATTAAGCATGAATTTTATTTAAAAATGGAACTTGAATCCATAGTTGAAATAAATCACAAACTTACCCAAAATTTGTAATATTTTATATGGTTTCATGATGTTTTTATGTCTCATAATCTACCATTAGCTTCCTAAAAGTTCCCATCAAAAACGTACATTTCTGTTGCATTTTCTACCACTATACATTAAGCAAGATAAAAAAGCCAAACATTTCCTCGCTAATCACCTGCAATCCATTACCAACGACTCACACAGGCTCTCGCCCTCAGCCACCCTAAAAGCCCGATCGCACACCGCAATCTTCCGATATCACTGCCAAGCCCGCCCCCATCATCAGTAGCTCTTAAAAATCCCCATCTCCTGCACAGGAGAGCTGCACACCCGCGAGACACGCAGGCTGCACGATCGACAGGCACCGGACGGCGGTCCTGATCGAGGCTCGATAATACGTGCGGCGCAGCGGCATTAGCCTCGATTAAGCGCATCCCCGGTCCAATTAGCCCCGAGCGCTCATGGGAGAGCCCGAGACGTCGACGCCGTGTGCGAGGCATTTCACGGACCAACGGCCGGTTGTTGGATATGTCTATAGCGTGTGTGCGTCTAGGCTACAGGTTGAGAAGATTTCGCCGTGAGTCTGGTGCGCTGTGAGTTTTTAAGAATACTAGCTGATCTGTGCGAGAGACGAGAAACCAGAGTGAGATAGACTGATTGGTAATGAAATTTCTATATAAGGTGGTAAGCATGTGACTAGTATTCTCCCACAATTATCGATTATTTTATAATTTCGTACAAGGAAATTGAGCTTGCAAAATGGCGAAGTCAAATAAAAAACGTGAATTACTCTTTCATAAACGATACCTATGGAGCTGATGTTCGCTTGTACACATTTCACGTAGCAAATAAACATTTACCATTCTCTAGTGGAAATAACTGACAATTATAGTAAATAACTATTATAAATAGTTCAGTTTGAGATGCAAATCACAGGTATTATATGCAGTTATTTAGTTTTGTAAAATAATAAGAGTAAAAATGAAGACATTTAAAATAGTTAATATAATAGTTATTTAGTTATTTGCAGATATTTTTAGTTATTAGCAGTTTTTGTCAAAAGTAACTACAGTTATTAATATACAGAAAAAAATTAACTATTGATACCTGTAAATGCCTGTAAAAAATGTAAATAACTGCTAATAACTGTTATGAATAGCTTAAGCTTTAATTTAGCTATCATTTTACAAAACTTATTTACAATTTCTTACAAAAACGATTTTCGCTAGGCTACAGAAAGTACGGTACAAATTTTTTCGTTAATAATTCAAGAAAAACATTATGGAGAATAATCTTTTACTGCCAAGGGTTATTATCAAATTAACTCGTACATTAATACATCTTTAACAAGATCATTTTAAATAAATTTTGTGGACCAGTTAATGGTGGACTACACAAATTAACCTTTTCAGTTATTTTAAATTTTTATGCAAGCCTAATGCTCATTTATGAATAAAAATCTTAATGAAAATGAATGAGTAATTCTACATATTTCTCTTATGAAGACAACTTTTAAATGTTTTTAGTTATTCTCTTTTACTGGTAATTTAATTATGTTACTAATAAAAGTTTATTTACAGTTTTCTCCGAAAATTTCGTATTGACTCTATTAATACAAAGTTAATAATTTATTTTTTTATAATAACTAAACTAATGCACTACTCGAAGTATCATATACAACAGAAAATACATTAAATACACAATTATTTATAGATTCATTCAATAATATTTATTAAAAACGTATAGTCAATTTTTACAGTTCTCCTTCACATTCATAATCATACATGAAAGATGTTCTCCATAAGTCACCCAGTTCGCACATTGGTCATCCTAACAATAAAACAAAATTTCAATCTCGCGTTTCTATAAGCATAAAAAATAAGTCACAAAAAGAAACCTAAACCAAATCCTCTAACAAATTCGACACCCCCATACGTCTTGCGCCGATATTACTTCTCCCTCTACTCCCTTTCAAAGAAAATCCGTGCCGAAAAGATTAAATAAAAGTTATGGCGACTTTAAAGGGCGCTGGCCGCCTCGAGCGATCTACTGCGTGGCATTATAAGAATTCAAATCCTCGATGACCGATGGCCCCGCGGTAAATTTTCAGGGAAAATCTGAAATTCCCCCTCCCCCTGCAAAGCCAGGGGAGACTGTACATTTTTCGGTCGGTCGAGAAGTTTTACAGTGGTGATGTATATGCGGCCAGAGGTCGATGTGTGGCCATATAATAGATATAAATTGTGCTGTGGCACTTACAATATTAATTATTACGGTGATATTGTCTTATAATTCTTAAAATGTCTGAAACAAGATTGAATTAATAAAATGGTTTTTGTAAATTTAGTAAGAAATATTATTATTTTTACTTGAAAGATAATTTTTTGAAATACATAAGCATTCATGTTAAAGTATAAAAATGATTGATCTGAAATTTTCAAAACAAGCTAAAAGTAATCATAAAGATTACAAAAGTAGTAAATTTAATATGATCTTTAAAATCGTATTACAAAAAATAAGATATCAGTTTTGAAATAATTATAAAAACCATAACCAAAGAAATTTTCAAAATCTTATCTTACCATTGGTAAGATGTTTTCTAAGAAATTGAATTTATAAAATGTTTTTTTTTGTAAGTTTAATGAAAAATATTATTTTTAGTTAAAAGAAAAGACTTTTTATATTTTTATGAAAAATTAAAACTAATGTCGAATTTCATTTAAATCATTACATTAATAATACCTAAAATTAACTGTATATTAATTTTAATATGATTAATCCTTTAAAATCATTCTGTTTCTGATAAAATATTATCTATATTCTTATGATAATTACAAAAACCATGAACCCATTCTTATAATAATTACAAAAACCATAAACTCATTCTTATAATAATTACAGAAACCATGAAAGAATTTTTAATATTATTACGCCTACGATCAACTAAAAAAAAATACCATTTTTCCCCAAACACACTTTCCATTTATATCCTAATTAACTACAGCTAGCATAATTCTATCCATATATAACATATAGCGTGGCGCTTCTTGCCTCGGACTATACCCTTGAAGGACTTGCCTTGGACTATAACCTTGAGGAAATTGCATCGGACTATACCCTTGCGGGACTTGTCTCGGACTATACCCTTGAGGGACTTGATTCCGACCAAGATTGCCCGAGCATTTGGGACATGTCTTAACGATTACGTTTTCCCAGCCGCATCTTCTACAGAACTTGCGTAGCGGTATGGGGCACGTTTGGTAGCTGTGCTCGTCACTCTTGCAGTTGTAGCACGCGTTGCGTTTGCGTGGCGGTTGATCCTTGTTGTCCGTAGCCGCTGTATTCGGAGGAGATTGACTTTGCCAAGCAGGTGTTGGTTCGGAGGGTGTTATTGGGTCAGTGTTTTGGTTTTGTGTATGAATCACGTTGTTTTCCGAAGAAGGTTGTTCGTTAGAAAGAGCTAGTGAATTTGAATTAATTTTTGGAGATGGAAGATCATTACGTAAAGGCTCTGGCTCAGTTTGATTTGTAGAGTTAATATTGTTGACTTTGGAAGATACAGCTTTGAGTCGCTCAAGTAACTTGTTTGGTTTTGGTGCTTGATTGACAGTCTGAAATAGTTTTCAACAATTAAATGGCAATATTACGAGTTAAAATATAAGTCAAAAGAGTAAGGTGTTTTAAGTATACTGTTTACTACTTGGGATATACCTGACAAGTCATTTTGGTTGATTGGACAGAATCAAGTTGAAGTTTATCAATCAAAGTTGGTTCTAAAGGAGTTACATTTTTGGACAGTTCTTGTAAATTATCTGATGATTTCAAAGTAGGCTGACAGTTATTTGATGCATAACTCACATTCAATTGCGTTGTCTTGACTTCTTCTGGATCATAAGTAGATGTAGTTGGAATATGATTTGGTGGCCACAATTTTGATGACAAAGACCAGTTTTTATGTGGTAACTAAAGAAAGAAAAATCTATATAAAGGCTTTTATATTTTTTAATAAAAAAAAAAGGACATTTTCACTTATAATGAAAATTATGGTCTAATTAAATGAAAATTTTAGTGTAAAATAGAAAATTCTGATAGTTTAAAATTTTTGAAATAATAAATACAATATCTAGGCATTTACATGTAATTTTGGCAAATAAATAAATTGTTAATGAGAAAAAAGTAAATGTTAGTTTTTGATAGTTAATTAAATTAGACAAACACAAAAATAATATTCCAATATCAATGATATGTACCGATAAATGGTTGTGATGTGATGGATCAGAATGTTCTTTTGTTGATGAAAGCATACCACAATATATGTATGTTAAAAAAAGAGAATCATCATATAATAATGAATTATTTTTACATGTGTTAGATTTCACTAAAGCGTTTGATGACCATAGTTTTTTGGATAACAACCAATTTTGATTATCAGCCTAGATGTAATTTTGAATTTTTAGTAAATTGAAAAATCAATTTGAAAAATAAATTTTCAAATTATTTAAAGCTTTGCGTTATATTTATAAAAAAATATTAATCAAACCTGTGAATTTTGATTTTTCAATAAATCAGAAACATTCTTACAGCTATTCTGTATATTTTCAGAATTGTGATTTTTTAAAACCAAAGACTCTAATTGTTTAGAAGCTGAAATGGTTGAAGCTTTCTTTAACTTCATTAATATTGATAGTAATTTATCCTTTGATTGCTGGAGCTAAATAATAAAAAAGATTAATTAATAAAAGTTGAGTTTTCAATAAATAAATTTTCAATAACTTGTACTGCCAATATACCTGTACATTTTCTTTAGATAAAATGGAATCCTTGTCAGAACTATAATTTAATTTAGACTGATTATTAGATGAATGTGATTCTATATTTCCTTGTTCAAGTTGTGACGCTTTTTCCAAAGTTTTTGATGACTGAAGATCATTTAGAATTTGAGGATTAACAGATGATTCTATGTATACCCTGTTAATATTTGATAGTGGCTTAACTACATAACGTGTCATTACTTTCAATGGTGGCGGTTTTTCGAATTTCTTTATAGATCTTGACTTGACTTTGGGTGGTAATGCTTCCATATGAAAAATGAAACAAATAGTTATTTATTTTTAATAATTTAATAATTGAATTAACCCATTTTATTTGTTTCAACTCAGTTATTTCAAAAATACATATATACATATACATAATGAATGATGACTAATTTAAACTAGAATTATTTTTAAAGATATTCTTTTAGTTTTACATGCTACATAACAAATTATATTCTGTTTGACTTATTTGAAATTCAGTGAGAAAATTATTACTTGTAAATTCACAAATATTTGTTAAAAGAATCTCAAAAAATAAAAAGGCTATTTTGTTAATGCCAAAATTTCCTTATCTAAATAATCAATAAATCATGAAAGTCAATATAAATAAAAGTAGAAAATAAATTATTATTCTTACCAGAATGTGCTGGATTCTCACCGACCTTTAGAAGATCATCCAAATGCAACAACCGGCTCATGGCGCAGCGTAAATGCGACTAAACTCTTTCGTAAATATCAGTTACTGTGTCAATATGTATACCATCGGGACAATGACAGCATAAATTGGACGTAAACACAAAAAAGTACGAAGGCCGCATGCGAGCAGACAATAACAATACAAGTAAAAAAATGGCTACTCGCGTTTGTCGGTGAGGCAGCTGCGCGTGTGTAGTACAAAGAATTTTTCGGCAATATAAAAAAAGTTACTGTTTGAAATTACAAAAAAGTTTGTAAACATGACAATAGATATCAACAAATGTTAAAAGATTGATCTGTTCAAGATAATGACGTGAAATTCGAAAAGAAAAGTTTTCGAAGCTGCGCGTATGAAGTGTTCTTTGTCATCGACAAACCGCCGTTACCAACCGTCACCGCGCTCATGCGGCATTTGGCATTCAGCAGCGGACGAAGGCAGCGGTGGCGGCGGACTCGACTTATTTGGGATACTGCAAGTGTAAAATTGTGAATTCATGTTCGCTCGGTTCTATAATTTATTAGTAATAAAGTAATTGAAACCAAAAGTTCAGGTGATTCGATCAAGATCCTGAGTGGAACGTCCCGCACCGTTCCACGTCCGGCAACCGTTATAAGTAGAAGCTCGCGCTCGCATGAAGACTCAAAGTTTTATGTAGGTAGGTAACTAGAGATTTGAACATTCTATACTAATTGTCAAGAAAACTGGAACCAATTTTCGTTATGTAATAATCACAATAATTACACACATAATGTGCTTCAATATAGTATGTTCAGTCTTTTAATCTCCAATTAGCATCGTACTTCAAAATATCAATCTTTTTTATAGTATATTGAATTGTTTTTTTCAAACATTGTAAAATTTCTTTTGGTTTTCATTATCTGAGAAAAAGGGCAAAGATAAAATATGAAATATCCTTAATTGAAGAGTTGAAAATTAAAAATAATTTATTTTAAAATATTATATATTTATCTTATAACTTTGCGATAGATGATGTCAGAAATGCAGCTTTAAATTAGTATATATTTATCTTATAACTTTGCGGTAGATGATGTGAGAAATGCAGCTTTAAATTAGTATATATTATGCATCAATGACATTTGATCTATATATAGAATAATATGACACTTAAATTCAACTTTCTACAAGTTTCATAACAGAAATTTCAAATAAAAAAAGATTTAAATATAATTTAAAATAAGGTTCAACAATATTAATATTATAATAATTAATAAATATTCATTATTTTTAGAGAACAATTTAGTAACAACCTTAGTTACCAAACTTTAAGAAGTTTAATTTTAGCAACACATTCTACACACATAGATCTCATATCATTTGATATGTAATACTTATTCACACAGCTGTAAATTAGTTTTTTATATTATATATCAAATGAGGTATGTCTATGTATACAATAAGTATATTATACAGCTCAATCTTAGCGACATTGATTAAAGTATTCTAACCTAAAGCCTAAACAGTTGCATTACAATTTTTGTATATAAAAAGCAAACTTTTTGACAACATGAAATCAATTTTCGTTTTTACAAGACAAAACCTTGTGTGGATCCCTTATAGGTATTCACGATTTTCAGCGCGTTAATGAAAAACTTGGCGAATGTCACGCTGTACAAAACAGCTTGTCGACCCGACAAAAAAGACTTATTCCTGGCCACAATCGCTACCTTTTCAATTTTCTTCGGCAACCCCCTGTATACCCGCGAAGCACAAAAGTCCTCGAAATTACAAAATCAAGCAGCTCTTGCATTATTACATGGCGCGGGGGATTAATCAGTGACAAAAGGGGGGACGCGGGCGCAGCTGAAAAACTCTCCGCGCATTCGTTGTATAAGTACCTATCGAAAAGTTGTTTACCCTTTCCTCTCGCGCGTCACTGTATACGAACCGGGGAGACGACGACGACGACAATGACAATTAACGAGGCCGGCATACTTAAAAGGGAGCGAATTTACTCGAGTCTCCACCGTTCTTCTCCCGCGGATTATTTCGCCGGGAGAGAAAGTAATTTCGTGCGTCTCGTTCCTTTGCTGAAAGAGGGGGATGAGGAAGAGCGAGAGACGCTGCGCGCAAGTTCGCAGAATGCAATGCCGGGGAGGAAAAATGCAGAAAAGGAGAAAGCGCGCGCGCGAGCGGACTTTATAAGGGATGCTTTTAGTTTATTAGCTCGAAATGATTACTTGACCTCCGCTACTTGATTTCAATTTCCGCCCGTCGCGACCTGGATATCCTTTTTATAATTCTCGGCCGCGCCGGGCCGGAACTTCAAGAGCCGTCGGGAAGAAAAAGACGAGCCGCGCGCGCGCAGCTCTGATGGAGTGGCAAGACAGTGACTACTTTGCGCATCCAATCTTGCGCGATTCGCGTCTCGGGTTTAAATGGAGAAGTTTGCCTTCCTTCGTTTTGAATATTTAACCGGCGCGAGCGGATAATATGAATGAAGTGCAGCGCTGTTTCTTTACATTTTTCAATATTTTAAAACAATTTTCAGTTACGAGCTGAATTATTTATGTACGTTTTAAGGAATTATTTTTTCCATTTATTTACAATATTTATATTGTTATAATGAGTCGTTTGTATTGAGTCTAGCTTTGTAAAAATAAATTTTGGTACATTAGTTAGATAAAATAAATTATAAAGACCGAAAATAAAATTTACATTTCGGATACACAAGAGTCATATATAAAAAATATATCCTATACCAATAATGAAATTGCATGCAACAAGTTTGTTCATCAGAATTTAACGCATATTCTGAAAAAAAATACTGCTTCAAACGGCACATATATAATTCAGTTTCTTCTTATCATCCTGTCACATAATAGAAGCTTCGACCCCGTGAAACCACAGTCAGCGAATTAGCGAATAATTAAAACGAACGAAGGTATACTGAAAGCCATACAGGCGCGGCATCAATCCATCCAATACGAATATATACAGAGGAAACACTCTGCTGTTTGCAGAAATAACACGTGCGCACTACTGTCTCGTGCGCGTGCGCGCGAGACGAAAAATGACGAGAACCAATATTGACGGATTAACAATGGTGTTCGCTCGGTTGCTCGCAGGCGGAAATTGTCGGGAAGTCGTGGATTTAATGAAATCAGAGCCCCGAACGGCCTGCGAAATATTAAAGTTTAGTTTTTAATCTCGAACGACGTGTGCCGGAATAAGTTTTGGCCCATCCCCGAGGAGAAGGGAGGGAGTATATAGCTTTCTGTTTTTCTTTCTGAAAGCTCTGTGCCTCTTTGCTATGGGCTCTCAATGTCAATTTAAGTTTTTTCGCTACCCGTCGGCTGAGAGTTTTTTTATCTTTATACATTTTTCTTTCTGTTACTGTTTATTATTTCCATGAATTTGTAGGAAATATAATATTTTACATACAAAATAACATAAGTAAACATTAAAATATATTTATATGTAAGAGAAGCACCAAAGGTAAGAGCTAATAACATACAACTTATATATTATACATCTATTTCTTTTATTAATGCATTACATACTATAATTGTCTATATACTATACATATTTGTTGTGTTTCAATAATATAACATAAGCAAGACCCTTACCCCTGAATACAACTATTTAAAAAAATAACTTCGAATCAAGCAATTACCATCACAACAATAAACAAAATCCTAGAAAAATACACACGAAAAAGGCAAAACTTTTTCGTAAAATTATTTTCGAACGCGACCAGAATGAGGAATTCTCCCGTCTTCCCAAATCTTCCCCTCCCTTCTCTCTTTCTGCTACATTAAAAATTCAATCCTATATTCCGCGCAAAAGAAACTTCAAGGCAGGCTTGCCTCACACACGCGTTCGTCTTCGCAGCACTCGCGACGACTCCTTTTCGGAAAATCCTCGCGACACGCGCGCACTCAAATCCGTCAGAGGGGCGCGCGGCGGCGACGTAGGTAAAACGCAATCAGCGCGAAGCGCAAGGAGAGAAACGTTCAAAAAAGGAGCGCAAAGGGGAAATGGAAAGAAGCTCGCGTGTGCACGCGCGCGCGCAAGAGAGAGAGAGTAAATAATCCCAGGGAAGAAAATCTGCGGAGCTCGTCGAGTAATTTTTCTCTCTCTCTCTCTCTTGCTCTCCGCGAAAATCTCGTCGGTTATGTTTATATACGCGCGGAGAGCTTGTAAATCAGGCTAAGCCGACTGGAGCGAGTACGCGCAGGAAGATGTAAGTCCAAAGTAAGGGGTGTGCGAAAAGTGCCGAGCTGGCTGAATAATTCTTTCTCGGGAGGCGGTGGCGGCCACCGGGAAGCGTTCGGATGAGGGCTGAAGTACGGCAAGATTAGGTGTAAGGCGTCATAATTTTTTGTTATTTCAAGGAAAGGTATATTAGTGCTGGAATATGTAGGCGGTTTAATGGGATTTTAATAAGTTAAAAGTGGTTGACTTGCCAAATGTAATTTTTAATTTTGACTATATTTAGATTGATTAAAGATATTCTTTAGGACATTTTTATTTACCTGTATTTCCTACTGAAGTAAAGTGTTAACGCGGTTGATCCAATATTTTGAGATATAAATTTAGTTTATGTGGCTTGGCAAAATAATCATTAGGATTGATAGTGTTTTTAATGGACTTTATCAGATAAAATTCATTTTTTATAGAAATAATAATTTTTTAAAGACCTTTTTGTCAAAATGTTCTTATCACTTAGGATATTTTGAAACAAATTCTAATAGAAAAATTCGTATACAAAATTTTGAAAAGCGGGAACTTGGAGAAGAAGGATTTAAAATTAAATTTAAATAAGAATTTTTCCAAAATTTTTAAGTATGCCAAAATAAAATTAACAAAATCATGTCTTTCTAAAACTTTTTCCTTTTTGATGTAAAAAAATTTTTTAATTTATTTCGCCACGCAAGCTTTCTAGTTTAAGATTTATAGAGCTGTTTTAGCTTTTTCCGCGCACCCCTTGGATTTTTCTTGTACATCCGTGCGGCGAGGTGAAGAAATATAGCGAGAGTAGCTCTCGCAGAGCTGCTGCGGCTTTGGCGGGTGAAACGGGCCAGAGGGAGTAAGAAGTGCCAGTCATCCCTGTCAGCTACAAAAGCTTTGCCTCGTTATTTTTGTTTGATTTTAATTAGCGAAATTATTGCGTCAATTATGGCGAGAAATATGTCGCCTGATTCGCCTTAATTGAATGATTAATCTTGGAGGGGTTTCAGCATTTACGACAAAATCTTGGTAGATTAAACGCAAACTAAAGGCAATGAAAAACAAATCTTTTTGTTAGAACCAGTGACTTGGCGGAACTTTAAAAGGCGCGTTTTAAATTACAAAGAAGTAGCATAAAAGTTGTCTTAAATTTCATTTAAATCATGTTTTACTTTCCGCGTTATTTCCTTTACTATTTGATAACACGTTTTACCTTCAGTTTATTTTTCACGCTTGCGTAATCTTAAAATATAGGTCTCAATTCGAATCGTGAATTTCATTCTCTCCCCCTTTCTCTCTACATTACCTTTCATCCTAATTATAATTTTTGCCTCCTCGTGCGCGCGCGCTACACTGTTCCAGGGCGAAAAATTCATCATCAGACCGGCGTAATGTAATTCGGCCTCCACTTAAGCGCAAAATCTCTCGCTAGCTCGCTCGCGCGTAATTTCGTTTCCCGCGCGCGCACCTTGTCCGCGAATTTACGCGCTCGCGTGCACACGCTTTAATTCGCTAATTTGCGCTACAACGGCGCGGAAGAGCATAAAACACGCTCGCTCGCTCCTTTCAGCGGCTAATATTCCGTGCAGCACAATGCGCGGAAATCGGCAGGACTGCGTCCACGTTTTTGCCGCGCGCGTATATATTTTTCTTTTTTTCCTTTTGACTTGCACAGCGTGTGTGCGGAGACACTAAATTGTCATTATGCGGCGGGGGACTTTTGTTTTTGGATTTTAACGACGCGACAAGGAGGATTCGCGAGGAGCCGTTGGAATTTCAGACGTCGTTTTATTCAGTGGAAATATTCTGGCTGAGAGGTAGACTGTTCTTGATGCTCTTGTTACAGCATTTGCGGAAAGATGAAAATCTGCTTGTCATTTTATTTTTATCTTTGTGAATTTTTTATTTTTATTACTTATTTTAGAAATATCTACGAAGTGAGCTAATAGTTTAACAATAAAAGACTTAGGGCGTTACCTGAGTACACAATCATTTACAATTGCCTATTTAACCTACTTTATATTGTAGGCTTAAATTAGCTATAAGATATGTAAATATCCAAAAAATCTGAAAACTTAAATATTTTTTTTTATTTTCAATCTATTCGACACTCCCCTGTATAAAATTTAATCATACATTCACGGTATTAATAACTGTAAGCATGGTATAGCCATGTACATAATATACTTTAAAATTTTCTAAATTCAGCAGTTTTATCACATAATCGAATTGGCTATTTTCATTTCGATGATTTATAATTTTGGCTACATATCATACAATTATTTTCTATAAACCCACTAATAAACAAATCCACCAAAAAAAGGTCATTTCAAAGAGTAATAATCCTGAAAACTTTCCGCACAATTGGAGCAAACTCAATAAAGCGCGCGGGACCATCGGGAATATTTTCTCACTGCTAGCCAAAGTAAAGAAAGGAGACGCCGCGCGCGCGTTCACATGCTCTCGGACGCCGCAGGAGAGAGGAGTCGTCGTCGCGCGGGAATATACATCGCGGTGCTGCACAAAAGGCTCGATCGAATTTCGCGGGCAGCGCACTGGAGAAGCATCGCAAACAGAATTACCGCAGCGGTTGTCAAACCGTGAGCTCGCGCGTGCAATATACACCGTGTGTCGCCGAAGGAAAATAAAAAGCACGTATATACGTGTGTGTGTGTGTGTATGTGTAGTATCTCCGGGAAAGAGCGAGAGAGAGAAACGGACCTCGTCACCCGATCCTCCCGAGGGACGGCGCTGACAATGGCCGCGCGCGCACACATCGAAATCATCCGAAGATTGGAAAGGGAGCCCTGGGACGACGACGACACGCTCTATATCTATATACGTATATATATACGCGAGTGTGCGAAGAATCGCGTCTCGAGGCTTCTTCGCGCACGCGATTCGCGCGGAATTGATGTCGTGTTGCAAGATGAATCGCGCCGATCTCTCGCGCGCGGAGGGAACGGGGGAGATGTGAAGTGTATAAGGGTTCGTTGCACGCGAGGAGAGAGTTGAAACGCATCTCTAGAGTGGTGTGCGCGTGTGCTCTTAACGATGAAAAACTGGAAATTTCCCGGGAAATTCACTGTTCGCGGAAAGTTTGAAAATTTGTGAATTAAGTGACTTCGAAATTTTTAAAAAACAGTCGTTTGAATCGCGGTGAAAAGGTTTGTTCCGAAATAATTTAAGACCCCTCGACGTTACCGGAGAGAGACTTAAGTACCAACGCTCAAGCGTCAAAGCGGCAAAGAATGAAAAGAAATAATACACTAGAAGCTCTCCTCAGACTCATTGTTTCCTTTGACGTACAAAAGCTTTTAGTGCGGTTTCACCGGAGTATTCTTACGGATTCCGCAAAAATATAGATGCCTTGCTTGCTTGCGCGAGCGAGCTACCGACTGTACCGAAGAAAGAAAGAGAGGCTCGAGAGCAAGATTGATCGCGCTGAGTCTCGTGTACCGAGCGTCTTTCGAATGATCGCGTCGCTTTGCGCAGCGCAAGCTTCCTTTCCTCCTCTTCCCATCCTCTGACGGAACTGAGAGAGAGTGGCAACTCGCGAGTTTCTAAGTAGGTATCGCTGATAATGCTGTTGGCTTCTGTAATTTAATAAGAAAAACTTTTGTTCTAAACTTTTTACTTTCGCGTGTTCAATCCTTTTAATTTTATATTAGTATTGGACATATCGTAACCGTTTGGTACCGCAGAATACGATTTAATTACAATAATATAGAGAGGGGAATGTACAATGTAGATCTTTTTTTGGCACGTACAATTGCTACCAACATCCTCGGCGCAAACTCTTCCAAGTGGTACAGCTTCAGTTACACTGCAAGCATTCCCGAGTAAGATTGATCTCCGTACTCTCGGAGTTGCATTAGGGCGATAGCTAGCTTGGGATCTTATTTCACGAGAAGTTTGCGCTTTATTTTCCGCGGAGAGATCTTCGTGCGGAACATACGCGCGAGCTAAAGAAAGAATAAGTGCTGAAATGCGGGTATGAGCTTGAGCAAGTTTACTGCCCGCGCGCGCGGTATAATGTCTAACCTCGGTTCTCGAATTCTCAGCGTTTACCGATGCGGTCGGCAGTTTTCGCGCGATATTTGATACTATTTGCAGAAAAGTATAGAGATTTTTGAGTCTTATTTGCCTGACGTGGCAGTTGGGGTTGGGTTGCGCTTGCTGGCATTTGAACTGGACAGTAGCTCGATTATCCTCGGCTTATTATAATTATTCGTTCATCGTCATGCAGAAATTGCAAAGTTTTTAACTACGTTAGATTAAGGGTATATATTTCTTTCATTATTTTTTGAGATATGCAATTCACAAGTTCAACTCACATCAATGTTCACGCCCTTACGCGCGAACGTCTTGATTTGGTCGTGGATGTTAGGCTCGTCGGGGTTGTAGCTGAAAAACTCGTACTCGTCTTTGTACCACTTGACGGAGTAGAGCTTGTTGTTGCTGCCCATGAGCTTCCAGTTGCAAGTGAGAGTCGTGGTTTGGCCGACCTCCGCCTCTTTGGGTATGTCCACCTTGACCTCGATGCTCCCTGCAAACAAACCGTTAGCTTTTTTAATTATGGACTGCAATTTGTACATATATTTTTTCTTATATCATCTTATAATCCAAAACAGCAAATAAATGTTCAAGTAGTCCAATCAAGTTAGGTCAGGCATTAAAAGTAAGACTTTTCAGGATACAATAGTCAATCAAGTGTGATTTATTCATTCCAAACGAGATTCAATCGGATATTTTTTCCTTTTATAAATTTCCTCGAATAATCTGTTACCGGATCAATCATGTTCAAAGAATTTCTCGTATTTCCTAAACCGTTTAATTCGCGCTTTTCGCGTATTGTCGACGTGTACGTTCGACGTGCAAACTTTGACTCAAAGTTAAATGCTTTCGCTCTCTCTCTCTCTCGTGCACTGCTTTTCTTCGCGCTATCGAATTATGGAATCAGCTTTGACGTTATTCGTGTGCGCTTGCAAGCGCCCAGTTATTGCGCCGATGCATGCGATTGGCCATCACGAGGCACAAAGGGGAAACATGCTCAGGAAACGTCTAATTAACAAAGCTGCAAAATCCGTCAGAGCGAAACTGGCGAATTCGATTTCACCATCGGCGTCGTTTGTTACTGTATGTAATGTCGTATAGAGAGGTTTATGGATTTTCAATGTGTACATCGATTGTTTTTCCTTTGAGGTATTATACGGACCACTCTGCGATTAATGCTAATGAGGATAGTTACGTGGTGCGTTAATGTTAGAAATAGTGAAATATTGAACATCCAGTATTTTCTTCTATTGTACTCACGGTTTGATAATATACAATATGAAAAGAAAAGTTTTAAAAAGAGGTACGGTATTTATTCACTCCAGGGAATATCGCTCGCTATATGCACGATGTAGGCGCTATCTCTGAGACAGGGGTACTTTTACAAAAAGAGGTACTTTTACTATGTCTCCAACATGAGCAGTTATTAAATAAATGATATAACTGCGTAATCACAAATATAATTCATTATGTCATTTGTATAATGACATAATCAACGCTTCGAGTGTTTCACTTACCCCCTCCAACGACGCGCACATAGCGAATATCGCCTAACACCTCTGTACCTATAATTCTATGCTATAAATTAAATCTCTTCAAGACTTGACAATACAGAAAAAAAATAATTAGACTCTTTCAAAAGTATACCCAATACATAATGGCATCCAATTGTTTTAACAAATCCTGTCGTGACGATAGACGCAGACCCAAAGCACCGCTCATAATAGTATGCAACTCCTTTATTTATAATCGAGACATTGAATCATTATTGCAAAGTTATACTTCATGTATATGCCCAACACTTCTTTAAAAAAAACAGTCAATATAACAATTCAATCCAACGCCATCCATCTACCTCCGTCATAGAGCGTACATATTACACATCGACCACTTTGTAGCAGCAGCGCAGGGTAGGTGCTACGCGAGGGTAAAACATCGCCTTAAATTGCTGCGTTTAACCCCGCGGAGAGAGAAAAAGTTTAACCGCCTCTGCCCCGAAGCCCCGTAATTTGTTGCGCACCGCGCCGTTACTCCGCCAACAACATCTATCTCTCGCCCCCTCTAAGCTCGCGCCCCTGGCCTCTGCTGCGCACTTTACGATCGACGTGCGAGAGAAACGGAGGAGGAGAAAAAGTCGAGTATTGCGCGACGAAGTATTGATAAGGCAGTAAATGCCGGGCTTATTGTTCGAGACACAGTTTTTCTGAGAGATAGAGGTATCGAATTGCGTTCCGCTTGATCGCCTGGATGCGTTTCCAACAGAGTGTAATCCTCCGCTTTTTGCCAAGGAGCGCGAGCGCAGGGCTTTTTATGACTGCGGGAGTAATACGTAAAGTGGAAAGCCTGTCGGGATGAAGCTCTCTCGCCTGTCTACTTTATCGGCCGGTTCATCGGATTGTCTTTGAAGTAAGATTGATCAGTTTATTCCGTTTTCTGAGGAACCAACGCGCTGGAATAAAAATGATATGAAGGATACTTTAAAGTTAGGCTTTTAGTTCTAAATGAAGGATATAGTGTGTGTTTATTGAGGAACACTATATCATTCGACCGTAAATCATAAAACTCCTATTACATTTATGGCGTCTTGGAGAAAAGAGTCTTTAAGTGCAATACAGTGTAGTGTCTACATTAATTTTTTCAGAACTTGAGATCACAGGTGCGCTTTACGAGCAATGAAACGATAACATACTTTGAACGAGAATATAAGTGCGCCGTTCCGAAGGGGGGTGCCAAGTTTTCTTATGAGTAACTTTAGAAGATATTACTCAAAGTTATATAGATACGGTTAATACGCGATGTCGGAGATCAAAAAGGGTACGAAGAGGCCAACTGTCGACGCATTTCTTTTCTTTTTTATATGCAACTACGAATTTGATGTTAATAACGTAAATATTCCAGCTTTTTTCCGCTACTTTAATAAACTTGCTCTTGGAATCTCGGTTAATTAAGGTTGTTTCTGGCAAAAGTTAGTTTTTCTCTAAATTTCTCGCTCGAATCTCATTTCTTCAACGCACAAAGAAGCCACGGAAGAAACAAAAATTCAAACGGATTCCACGCGCATCATAATTAGCAATAAACATCGCTAACCTAGCGATCCGTCATGACCGGACGGAAGCAGCGCGCGTGCGGGCGAGGAGATTCATTCCGCGCAATTCAACCTCTTCCGTTCACTTCTCTCTCCTCCGAAGGAGAAAAAAGGCTGCGATACGGCAATCGAGGCGAAACTTCGAGGGAGGAGAGAGAGAATCAGCGCCATAACTCGCGCTGGGGCGGAAGAAGAGAGAGACAGTGGGATTAGCGGTGCCGAGGTTGCTCATTGCCTCCCTCGAAACGAATCGCCCAGGTACGCGATCTCATCCGCTCGGGCAACTTTGCCGTCTCTCTCTCTCTCTCTCTCTCTCTCTCTCTCTCTCTCTCTCTCTCTCTCTCTCTCTCTCTCTCTCTCGGCTCGTATCGAGGTGTGCGGCGAGTTCGTCTTCTCTTTCTCGTTCGTTCTATAGCCTTTCCCCCTCGTTTCTATTTCCGATTCTTCCTTCGTTCCGAGCTTGGAGTTTCGAAAATCTTGTTGCCATGATGGGGGTGGAAGCGTCTCGAGTGTATTGTTAATTTGTTGGTTCTGATTTGTTTTGGTTTTTGCGAGGTAGTTGTGTAAAATTTTGATAAAACTGTTTTTTTTTTTTGAGTTATTTCAGGAGTTTCTTTTATAGCTTTGTTTATATTTTTTTCAGATTTAGAAAAAAGTATTTATCAATCATCTTATCGCATTTTATAATATCAGTGATTATATAATTTTAAATAAAGATACTTTAAGTGGAAGAAATATTTGGTTTTAATTAAATTTATTATTGTTGTACGAGCAATCTAAAAAAAATTTGTTTTTCCTCTTGAAAATTAAAAAATTATCAAAAGCTATAAAGTTATATCGAATTATTTGCGAGAATATATATGTACAATTCCGATGAAAGTGGCGAGAAAACCCAAAAATACGATTTGAAAAATTTTTTTCGAGCACACTTCGGTGTGTGGTTTTTCTTGTTTGTTATAGTATCTAAAATGAAAATCCACAGTTGTACAGCGTCCATCAAGTGGACTACTTTTTTAGAGCAACTTCT
>JAPYZO010000608.1:0-13699 GCA_030522905.1 Torymus flavipes | reverse complement strand
ATGATGATGATGTATTCATCAATGGGAAATTAGGTGTTTACAAACACACTCGGAATTTACGAGTATGTTTATTCATTAATTCTGACATACTTTTACGAATAGATGACATATATACCTAATGTATATACACGAGGAGTTATTGCGAAAACAAATATTTTGATTTGAATAGCTCGTATAATATAAATACTTCATATTCATTCAAAAACAGAAACTTATACACACTATTTGCATAAGCACGACTCACTGTCAACCTCACACCAATATACTCGAGCTATAAATAGACCAAACGAAGCTTTAAAATGTGGCTCCGTAACAATGATCCTTATAACAAGAACCATCCAGACGAAACGATCCGAATAACCCAGTGACCGAGGCGCGCGTGTCATCGAGAGACAACCCGTTCCTATACCCATATGCTCACTTCGACAGCTAGCAGTAGTACAGTACATAGCAGAGCGACTACACCGCGGTACCTACATAGGCACGCACGCACACTCTCGGAGCTTGCACGCGTCACGTGCCCATGTGTGTGTGTATAAAACGAGAGCGCGCGCCAATGAGCGAGACGGAATATTAGGGGACGCGCAGAGCAGCAGCGCGCGCTAGCAGCAGACGGTTGGGCGGATGTGTCGAGTGATGGCGCTTCCGGTTATTGAACGTCGCGTCTGAAGGCTGCAAAAGCGAGGTCGCGCGCATGTATATATACATACATGTGTACATAGATATATATATGTACGTGCATATGCATGGGTATGTATATGGATGTAGAAGCGAGCTATGAGAGTCTACGAGAGAGAGAGCGAAATCCCGAGGCGCGGCACCTGGGACCGGCGGCGTCGCCCACAGGGAGAGGCGAGCGTCGCGGGCTGGGCCGCGGGTCACGATTTTCGAGAGAAGTCCTGATTAAATAAGACTTTGGAGAGAAGAGGAGAGGGAGGGAGTCGTCTTGCGTATCTGCCGCGTCTTTACGACATCTGCTGTGCAACTGGAGTCGTCGTCGTCGCTCGATTCCTGGGAGATTCTCCCGGTTTTCGGAGTGGAAATTTGAATATCATTATTCGCCGCTGCTTTCCAACGAACTAAGCTTTTGTAGTAGCATTATTACGTGTTACATACACATACGAATGGAATAGATTTTTGGAATTGGATGAGAGTATAGTTTTTGCGTGTTATTATAGTGGAACGAAAAATCTTGTATGTAGGATCGTCTGTCAAAAATATTCTACGATGGAGTATATATGTATAAAATATGACAGGCAGGCTCTGACTCTGATGCCTCCGCATGTGCGTGCCGAAGGATAGGGGAGCCGCGTGTGAAAATCTAATTAAAAGCATAATGGTCGACACGCCACCGACAGCGACGCACTCTATATATCCAATGGCTTTCTTTCCTCTCTCCCGACTTATAACTCGGTACACGCGAGAGTCGTTTTTAATAATGCAACCAGTTTTAAGTCGTTCGTATATATAAGTCGGCATATTTTCGCATGTTATACACTAATATTACGAGCGCGTGCGTATATCTCCATAATGAGATAAACGAAAAAAAAGTCTCAGTATATAGGCTGCTTGAAAAATATAAGTGACGTATGTATAGCGACTCGGTAACGGGGTCGTTGTAAGTAGCTATTGTGATCTCCCGATGACGCAAGAGAGAGCTTGTGTGTAGCTTGTAAGAGACACCGTATTTGTCGGTACGATTAACCGTGTGTGTAAATTAGAATAATCATTAATGCATACCAACATTGTAAAGCGAAAGCGCGATAAAAGTATATATACATATCGTTAAATGCAAACTAATCTAGCATCGCTAATGACGTACATTCGACGTAATACTTTATAAATATTAGTCACGCAGGGTTACATTACGCATTAAATATTCGCGGAAAAGCTGCATTTATCACGTTTCGTGTGTACCGTTCACCCGACACTCGGTAAGCAAAAAAAAAAAAAGGAAAAATATTTTCATACAAATTAATCAAAGAGCTTAGTCCTCCCCCACACTATGCTACTCATCGTCAGAGACACAGGTATGTATACTCCTCATCCGGCTCGACTTTGTTTACTCGCGCGTCCGCGACGCCTGTCGCTCTTCCCTCTCTCACTCTCTCTCTCTTAATCGCTCCGCGGCACGCACGTACGCGCGCTTTCAATGGTTTTATAATTGCCGGCATTGTAGATATAGTAGCCGATAAGCGTGTAACCGCGCGTCGCTCGCTATTTTTATACTCCCCCCGCGCGAGGCGATCGCGACATTGTTGTTTACCTCTTGCGCGCGGCTCCCCGGAAACGCGTGCTGCGTGCGCATATCCACGTGCGCGCGTTCGTCAAGGCGAAGAAGAACCTAACTGGAGTTTCTCAGACGAGGAGCACGCATATACAGAGGCAAAGACAGAAACACACATATAGAGGAGGGAGAGACACGTATGGCTGGCGGCGGCGACGGCGGGCAGACAACTCGCAAAAAAGTGCGCTCAGCCGGAGTAGCTGCCTCGCCGCTGAAGAGCCACTTAGCGTGGCTTACATAGTTGCTGTTAATTTAATTAGAGATTAACTTCTCTTGATCACACTATACTATATACCGAGATTGTGCGCCCGTTTCTGTATTTGTGCGTGGATATGTGCGTGAAGAGAGATAATATATAAGAGAAAATTTTCACGGTCAGAAAAGTTTCTGTTTTATTGACTCTCTTGGAAGATTTTCCCCTCCGCATATTAAAGCTGCTGTATATAAATCTTGCCGTGAATACATATTTTCCCAGAGTCGCTTAATTTGAATAATGCCATTCAGAGCGGCCACAAAAGCAACGCCCGAATGAAAAGGTAATTGTCGGGGCAGAAGTGCGAAAGGTAATGAAAAGAGCCGTTAAATCCGTGAATGATACACTGTATGTGCGTGTGCGCCTCCTCCTACGCGCTCGCGCACGCGTTTATTTATACGAATTCGTCTCACGTCGATACGGCGATGTCGTTCAATTTAAAATCGTGTCAGAGCACGACGCTCGCGTGAGTTACGCAAGTACGCCTGTGCGTGTATGTGTGCCCGCGTGTACATGAGCCGAGTCGTCGCGACCGTTCACCCATATCGGGAGAGCGACTCTCTCGCGTGGCGGGAGATGAAAAAAATTTCGGCATGAGCCCGTTCGCCAATAATCTGCATAACGCGTTTTCGCTGCGTGAGGTTTTTCCCGACGTTTCATTCTCCCTTGAAATAACAATAAATACCTGTAAGTGTTTCTCAAATAAGCATATAATTATACCAGGCACGTCGATGAAAATATCAATTACCGGCGGCAATCTGAGCTTAAAAACTCTCATAAAGACGTAACCACAGCAGCGTATACATATACTTACGACGTCCTCCCACGTAAAACGCCGGATTCCGCCCCGAAAATTCAGCCCAGTGCTTATATACGGAGAGGGTTGCGTATACAATGTCGTTCCGATTAGTTGGTTTTTTTCTTCTTGCGGCTCGCGCCAGTGACACGAAGAGGGTCGAGCATACGGCGCGCGATCATTATACTTCCCTCCCTTCTCCCCCTCTCCGTTGTTTGCGTTTCTATCAAACCGTAACAGCCCGCTTCCGGCCCTATACCTCGCTTTTCCACCCCGCAATTCGGAAATGCATTTTTTAACGCTGCACGCGCACCGCCGGTTTGTGTGTGTGTATGACAACTGGCGTTTACTTCGGAGCGCAGAGGCTTTAACTATGGTTACCGCAGTGTGCGCACGCGTGCGTGCACTGTGCAGGAGTGGGTAAAGAAATTTTTGCGTAATGGTTGTGCGGTTGTGGTGGGGTTACGGTGTTTACACAGTAATGTAGTTTATAATTATTTAGCGGCCTTAATGCCGCATACTTTTATAATTTGGTAAATAATGTCAAACGTGTATACGTGTTTCTTTTTTTTCCGTATAATATATAAGTAACATATTAAACCTTTTGCACGTAATAAACGACGAATGGCCAATACCGATCGATTTCGCATGCAGCGGACATAAAGCCATTTATTACTTTTCAAGCACGAGCATTACAGATACGCGGCCAATTGAACACTCGAGATATACGCGCGGGGCAGCAGCAGCAGCCGCAGCTCCTTTCGGTCCGCGCAACTCCCACGCGCTCACACACTGCAGAAAGACGGACTCACACAGACGTATACCTTGAAGAGAGACGAAGAAAGAACGAAAACCCATTCGAAATGTACTCGTATAGAGGTAGGAGGTATTGGCGGCAGGGAGATTTGCATAGTCTAATGAATATGTTAAATCAATTTCAGAAAACGCCTCGGAAGACTCCGTCGTTTCAGAGAGCCGTGCGCGAGCAGGGAGCCTGTTATTATTGTAATTGCCGCGCACGCGTGTAAAGCCGCTTGGTGGAAAACGAGCCTAATGTGACGTGCGCACGCGCACACGCAACGCACACCACGCGGAAGTGCAGGCTAGAAGTCGCGCGAGCGCCGAAAGAAGTTCGGACTGAGCAAGAAGCACTTAATGGGTAGGAAGAGGGCTGGGGCTTTTCTAATTTGTCGTGTGAGAAGGAGGAGGAGGAGGAGGAAAGGGTTTTTGCGCGGACGCGAATTTTATGCATACTTAAAGGGATTACGGGTGGGTTGGGTTATAGTGTTGGTTTTTCTCGACGTGAGGCGCGTTGTCGACTTCCTCTGGAGTTAACTCTGAGAATTGTTGGTGCAGATATTAGATTTTTAAAATTGAAAATCAAAATTAAAACTTCGACTAAGTGTAGATATAAGCTTGTTATGCATATTGTACAGTTATCATGTATTGGAATTTTCAATTCCCTCTAGAGAAATTTCGTTTCGTAAAAATTTACTAGAAATGAAAATAAAATAAAATACCAACCCACAGCGTTTGAATTCCTTTCGAAATGGCTTCAAAACCGACACACCTATGCAATTTCATACTCTTTCTCTTTCTCCAGTCTCAGCAGCTGGCAAAAAGCTATCTCTCTCTCTCGGTACCGAGAGCGAGTAGTAGCCTCATGCCGCCTCGCCATTAACATTTACATATACTACGCGCGCATCTTTTGCCCACTCTCCTCCTCCCGCGGGCTCCTTCCGCAAAGCTAATCAGCGGGCATTAAATAACAGCATCGGCAACTTTTCCGAGCGCGCGTATATAAAAGCGCATTATGCAAAGCGACGCCAGCGACGGTTATTGCTATAGCCCGCGCGCGTGCGCGCATGTGTGCGCGATATATACCTTCGCGTGCGTATGCGGCTTGTTTGTTTAATGAGGGTAGCGAATCTCGAGGTGATTTCAGGCCCTTTTTTCACGGCGTCGCTGCCGCGCGCGGGCACACGCACGCGAGAAGCGATTCCATATGTCCGGAGAGAGACAGAGAGAGAGAGAAACGGAAAGAGACAGACCCTTTTCTCTCTTTCTCCTCGTTCCTGACGAGCACGCGGAGAGAGAGAGAGAGAGAGAGAGCGACTTCTGCCTCTTCCCTTCTTTGTGTCTTTCTCCTTCGCTCCCTTCCTTTTTTCGACCTTCCTCGCGAGCGCGGTTGTGCAGCTGCTTCGAAAAAGCTCTCTCTTCCTTTTTGTGCGTATGTGTCTGTGTGCATACGAGTGTGAATGGTACTGCGTGTGTTTCTCTCCCTCTCCCTACTTTTATATTTCTTTCCCCGCGCGCGAGTGTGTCGTACGCAGTCCTGAAGACGAGCGAGGAACGACTTTTCGGGACCTAACGAACCGTTGCTCATTGCCACTTAATACTTCTACCGATGATGCGACGTACTATTTTCATATTAACACTTCGTTTCCCACCGAGCGCTTTCTGCGGACAAATAAACTTGTGATTCTTTACGGGAGATTCGTTCTCTTTGCGATTTTCGATAGAAAAAGGTGAACATTATGTACGTTCAATTGAATCCGAGTACCGAATTTATGAATTCTATTTTAAAATAATCTCGATGTGCTTCATATAATCTGAATTAAAATCCAATAATTTTTACAGACAATGTGAGTCCAATAATCGTAAAATAACATTGCTCAAATGATTCTTATCCGAGTTTATTTTTAACCTCATCCTTATTGAAATTCGTTGAATTCAACACCTTATCGCAGTAACTTCGTTTTTACAGACAATAATTGCCATTACGTGGAAAGCTCGTAATAATGGCCATCGTGATTTTCCACAATTTTAAATCACTGATGTCATCACTAGGTTTTTTTTTAATGCAGCAACTAAACACGCCGCGATCAATATCGAAAATCAATTAACACCGTCGGAAATTTACATAATGTTTACGACCTCTGACTCGCGCTAAACTCGCAGCGAGTATACCTCGGAATTCGACGACTCCCACGTACGCAGAAGCACACATATTTTTCAAGCGGCCGCGAGAGAGATTTCTTTTATTTTCGCTGCACACGCGCGCATATTCCGAGTGTTTAAAACTTCCTACCGCACAAGTGTGCTGCCTGCGCCGCGACTTATTTACACATTTTTATCTCATTCGGGACAGGATGTTTGAGTTCCTGTTTGCCCGACTCCTGACTTAAGGAGCATAACCCTTTTAAGATATCGTTAATTTGAAGATTAAGTTGCCTTTATATATCTTCAAATGCACGAATCAAAAAGATACATTATTTAACTGATTTAATTTGAGTAATATTTTAATTTAACGCTTTAAATAACCGGCACTAAAAGAAAAAAAAGATTCTACAGTTAAACGACTGCACAGCCGCAGCTGCACAACATTATTATTGAACATCCTCGAAATCCACAAGGCAGCGCACTCGAGTGCATTTTGCATAGACCTTCGCTGTAGCAAGCGCGTCGCTGTTGCGGCTGCCTTGCGCAATGTTCCTTATCTCTCGCCCGCGAGCGCTCGTACTCGCGACATAGAGAGCGAGAGAGAGAGAGAGATCCTCGCCGTAAATACGGTTGCAACAGCTCGTAATCCGCGGGCACACACAGCACACACTCGCGTACACGTATACCTACACCGGCATTATACGTGCAACCGTTATAACAGCGCCAGCGCGAAGGAATAAGAGCGTTATACGTCTGAGAAAAGTATTATACGCGTGATGCAGAGCAATAGCTATCATCATCGGCGTCATCGGCACTTTGGCGTCGCCGTCGTCGCTCCTTAAAACAACGCGTCATCGGCTGCGTCTAATCCCCTCCGAAAAAGTATTGCGGTCGACGCCGCGACGCGACACGAAGTGCCGACGGAGTGATTCACCGTGTGGTGTGCGGCTGCACAAGAAAAAGAGGAGAAAGAGAAAGAGAGGGAACTGTTTGAATAAATGAATATGTTGACGAGATGAAGGAAAGAGAGATGAGATTTCTTGGGGAATTTTCGCGAGCTTGTTTTTCGATATGATTTAATTCCCCCGTGTGTGTTGTGTCGTCGTAGGGGCCGAGTTAATTAATTGAGTGCTGAGTATATAATATAATACACGACGCCAAAACCTTTATTAGCAATAATAAATATGTAAAATTTTTTTCACCCCCTCGAAATTCCGCGAATAAACCGTAAAAAGCGCGCACGACATTTTTCTCTTAATTGACTAATTAGAAAAGCATCCCTCCGCAATCAACTAATTAGCACACAAGGCGCACCACCACCACCACCACTGGCTCGTCCAAAAACTCGTCATTTGTATTTCGGCCGCGTAAAAATGCCAGAGAGCGGGTCACAAAACTCTATATCGCGCATCCGTCATCTCCCTCTCGCGCGCAGCCTCCTTATTAAAACCTCGAAAGAAGTCAGCGCTCGCAAGCATGCGCGCGCGCGGGGCAATGAAAAAAACCGCATTCCACGCCGTGGCGACGATACACGCGCGGTAGCGAGCGCTCAGGTTGTATATAAAAGAGAGAAGGAGGAGGCAGCAGTAGAAAGAGAGAGAGCCCCGTTTACGAGTGGCACGTGCACGAAATCCCTCATACACCTGTCCCGCCTTGTAAACGTTTACAGCGCGCTGTAAACTCAAATTGATTTGTCGCATTAGCATGAGGAGAGAGAGGAACGAGCCTTAAATTCCCGCGCGCGAACTCCGCTTTTTTTTCGACGTAATCGAGCGAGTGTCGGAGTTTTGGACGAAGCTTTTATGACGACTGTTCGTCTGGGCCGAAGTCGAGGTTCTCCGCTGCTTCCATTTAAATGGCGAAATGTTTTATAGAGAGCGTGTTATCGTTTTATGCCGTTTAAGAGAACGACCAAAACAAAAAAATTATGAAGCTCGATAGCGCGCGAGCTGTATAGATATATACCGGTTTTTCGTCCGAGAAGACGTATTGTTTCGAATTTTTGACGTCCTGGTTTCGAGCCTCGCAGCGGCTATAAATTCTCGGAATCACTCCGATATAGTAGCGCACGTGAGGCTAGAAAACTATCGACGCGTTATTATCGGCAGTATACTCCGCATTTCTCAGTATAAATATGTTAATATGATTTTTTTTCCAGTCTTCCGAACATGCAATTTGCCTTAACAACCTGCTATAAAACAAACTTAAATGCACCGTATATATCACTCGAAATGAGTGCTTAAATTTCACATTAAAATACATGTTTCGCGAAGAAGAAAAAAAAACACATCATCACGCGCTCTTATCCCGCATCTGCATTCGGCATCTGAATTTAGCCGCGATTAGCTCATTTCATTTCGTTCAGGAAAGGAAACTTCTCGGAATTGCATCGGCAGCAGCGAAGCATCCTCGTAATTTTTTCTTTACAACCCGTGCGCGGATAATCCCCGCTAAGAGCCACGGGAAATATACCGCCCTAGGTGCCTATCGGCCGACTTTACTGCTTACGCGAGAGAGGAGCAATTGATGAGCCCTTCAAAGGGCAGTTAGCAGTCCTCGTTACTTATGTAACTCCCCCTCTCTCATCGATCGGCTAATTCATCGGCGGCAATTAGCGGCTCTTTCTCTATCCTCGAGGGCAGACTTTATACTGTCACATTTCTCCGCGGCGACGCGAGTTTAACCGTTAAAAAGGGGGTAAACGCCGGCGGAATTAAGAGAGACGTTACAGTTATATACGCGGCGTTTTATACACAGACAGCCGCTGCCGCAGCGCAAGCGCGCATCGCTTAACGAGATTTTAATGAAAGCCCGCGACCACCTGCCAGAACGATCGCCGTAACGAACTCTCTTATGCGGCTTCTTCTTCCACAGCCACGCCGCGTGTGCGTAATTTTCAGCGCGTTTTGTCTCGAACGCAGCGCAGCACTACGCTTTCCGCGGATTTTATTAGGAAATTTTGCGATTCATATATTCATGGGAATCGCGGCGGCGGAAATTATGGCGATTGCGAGAAATGCAGAAAAATAACGTGCCTGTTTGTATTGTAGAAAGTTCCTTTGCAACGTGATGTATTCGAGTTTCACCCGGTGGTGGCGAGTTTAAAGCACTGTACGCCTGCATTTGCATGAAAGTATTGTATCGCGATACGCGCAACAATATTATAAATTATTGGTAGCAATTAATGTAAATGGGAGTACAATTTTCGTTCCCGCGCGAGCGCGCGAAATACATCTAATTGGACTTTCGCGAAATTTACGAATGGTAAATAATGAATATTAATTGGCGAAATTAACGTCTCGTTATTCAAATAGTACGCAGGCGCGAGTGTACGCTTGCGCGAATAAAATTGTAAACACATACAGCAGGCACACCCGTATACTTTATTGCAGATTTCTTCCTGTGCTTTTAGGCATCTCATTACGGCTTAACAATCCGTGCAGGAAACGCCATTCGTTGCCTCCTCTTTTTACCCGCAGCTGGAAATAACACGCGCGAACGCTAAGCGCGAATAATTTGTAATAATTCGCGGATAATCCGAATTGTAGAGGTCGCGCATATATACCCGTATATACGCGCGTTTCTCCAAAGTGGAATTAAAGTGAACTTAATCGAGCGGATAAAATGCATTAAATAATCCGTACATCGTAACACCGCGGCGCGCAGGCGTGTACGCGCCCGTAAAATCCAACCAACGTGCGTCGCACATACGTACACACATACACATACGCGTGCGAGCATTCCTTAAGCGCAATCGTTCGAGACGAATGGGCAAAACGAGCCTAATTAACTTTCCCGCCCCCCGAAAGCCGCCGCCGCCGCCGCCGCTAATCCCGTTTACGACGAATCGCGTTACCTCTAATCGGGTTTACCCCACTAAAGGCGCGCGCGAGAGAGAGAGAGGGCTCATTTCCCTCCGAGAATTCGACGCGAATGACGGTTTACACGCTCGCGGTAGAAAAATAGAAGCGCTTGATGAAAGGGAAATAGTAGAGCACACACATATGTATGTATGTCCCATTAATGACGGCGAGTATACAATGCTTGGACCGTGTGGTTTTACCTTGAACGCTCAGGTGAGCTATTTTCGTGCGTGTGATTTCGATCTGCATAGCATAATGACGCGGCGGAGCTTATGTTTTGTCTTTGCGCTTTACATACGCGTATTTGCCGAGGTTATCGGCGGATCTTTGAGTATCTTTTATTTGGGAAAGCCGCGGCCATTAAAAGCTTTTCCATAATTCTCGTCGTTACCGTCGTGTGGGATTATAGATGATGCGTAAGTTTGATGAAATGGAAATGCGTTCGACAGGCTTGAGAGATAAGACACAGGGAAAATTTTGAATTCATAATTCTGTATGAATCACTTAGAAACACCGTTGTATATTTAGAAGCTACGACTGTGCAACAATCGATATTAAAAATTCATAAAAAAATATCATCTTATCTATAATTGCTGCTATTTTAATTATCCGATACAGGATGTAATATCGAGAACAAACTTCGAAAATCAATTAATTCTATATTCATTAAATGCAGTAAACGCTAAGATATTCCTACATTTATAATTATATTCATTGGAAAATCTTGCAAACTTTCTCCACACACGGTCATTACAAACGAGAGGAAGTGTGCCCCGGAGGTCAGAAAAATCGTCCGGTGTACCGCAAGCGCCAAAAGTCACGTGTGCCCCCATGGGGTAAAAGTCTTTCTCCCTCGTGACATTTGCGTGCCATGTGTTATACTCTCTCATCCCTCTCCTATAACCGGAAAAGGCGCCCGGCTCAAAAATTTCCAAACACACATTTCCCTCCTCTACACTATCACCCTCGTACGCAGATGCTGCTCTTCTCAGCTCCTCTCACCACCGACATCTCGCTCTTTCTCTCCACCATCATCACCACACGCAAAAGAGTAAAACTCATGCGCGAGGACCCCTCCGAAAAAAAGAAGAGCTTCGGCGCTCGTAATGCGAGAGCAGCTCGCTCGGTTGCGCGTGTGCCAGCAGCAGCAGCGAGTTTGCTCGGCTATAAAAGCGACATAAAGATCTGCTATTTTGACAATCCCTGACAGCCCGCCGAGCGAGCGCTCGCTCCGAAGCTCCACTCGTGGCGATAAACTTTACGATAGCTCGTTTCTCGATCCGCGCTCTCGCGCGAAGTATCTCGCGTGCCTGTGCACTCGCCTCCTCTCTCTCTCCCTCTCGCAAGAGAGCGCTCTTTCTTTTTTTAATGCGTTATTCGCCTCGTTTCCAAGAGGGAGAAGTGAGCGTGGAAACGCGCGCGCGAGAGCGAAAGATCGAAAATATCGATTGCCGAGAGGGGGGGACAAATTATTAATTGTGGATCGTTTAACGCTAGCGCGGAGTGAGAAAGCGGGAGTGCTGGAATATTTATATATGTCTCAGAGCGGCCGTTATTCTCTAGAGAGATCGAGAGAGATGGGATTCTTTTTTAGATTCCTCCGGTTGATATATTTAGTCGAGAGGCTACGGACAAATTGCTTTGATTAAAGCTATACTTGCCAGGAGTTTTATTGGGATATAGCAGCTTTAACGGTATAATTATCACTACATTTAGATACTTTGTAATGCAGATTCGCATTCGTTTAGCGGGCTTTTATCAGTAATAGTGTTCAGCGAATTTAATGGGTTTTAAAAACATTCGAAATGCGTAATTATTCGGTTTTGGCCTGACCTTCTTAAATTTATTGATAATACACAAATTTCACTAAAAGATGAGTCTACACCTATAAGCACGAAAGAAAAAAAAGCTTTTCGTGTGATCGATAAACGCCACGTCATACACGTGAGTATCCAAGTTCATCGACTTCACCCCAACAGCTATTGATCGAAAAATCGCAGCGCTATCTATACTAACAAGACGCATGATAAGCGTAAAAGGGAGAGAGAGCGAAAAAACTCAACCTAATGAAAAAAAAGAGAGAGAGGTAAAACCTATAGAGTAAGTAGCAGCGTGTGTAGACTCGAAAAAAACACACAGCTGAGCGCTCCGATATATTATGGAAGCACGCGCGCGCGCGCGTATATATATTTATACGAGCAGCGGTAGTATATAGGCAAAAGGCTAAAGAGCGGCGCGCGCGCGCGTGGATGGGAGGGAAAAGAAATTGTACGGGGTGCGCCGTGCAAGTCATGCCGGGTAATTGTCCTTTCGCCTATGCCTACACGCGCCGCAGCTCGCACCTCCTCGGCCGTCTCTCTCTAAATATACGAGGGAAAAATTGGTAGTAATTCCCTAAAGGTGTGGGATGATGTCACAACTTCGACAGGTTGCTGTGTGGATACACTGCGGCCTCCATCACCTGGCCTCGAAACACAGGGAAAACGCTGCTTCTAATGATACACGTAGGGATATCTGTTAGCGCGCAGTTTTAATTTCTGCGCGTGGTATGGATGTATGTTAGTAGTGGTGAACGTGCCGCGGTCTACACACTCTCTCCACTGGCGCAAAGTATATTTAGAGCGCTTCAAATAAATATGTTAACTATAAATATATATGCCTCCCCGAGTGAGCGTGCGTGTGTTTGCTTTTCCCCGAGCCCCTCTTATCGACGTCGTGTTCCTCACTGCACGCGTGCGTTGCTTGCTTGCTCGCTCGCCTTATTTTCCGTTCCGATCTAATGCTTAATGCATTTCATTAAATAATATCGGCCCGATGTAATCGTACGTAAGAACGCCACGCGCGACTGTATCAGCTGCGCGCCGCGGTGTACGGAAATTACTGCGCGCGGTGGTCTGGAAATTATATTTCGTTTTCTTTTTCGAGGGCTGGTGTAGATAAATTTTGTTCGTTATTTACTTCATTTTTGTTGTCGTCAAACTATGTTGCGAAACGAGTTCTCGCGAAATATAAGTCTCGCAGAGAATTGGCGCTGTGTAATGATTAAACGGATAAGATTCGGAAAACGCGACCCGAAAAACATCAAAGTAGACCTTTTTCGCAGGGGGTTGATTATTTTATTACCCGGTTAATTGGGTGAGATATATACAAAGCAATCTCTATATATACTTGATATTCGCGAAAAATTATACACACAAACATTCAATAACGCAATAGCAGCAGCAGCAGGCGCACGAGCGAACAATCTACACGGAAGCAGAAAGAATTGCCCACCTTAAAAGCAAAGTACCCATTCGGTAAATTGTCCGTATAAGACGTCGTAAACGTCGAGTGTGCACGAGAGAAGGGGGGGCCCCACTGCAGCAGCGAGAATGGGCGAAAAAGAAGGAGAAGCCGAACAACGGAACGAACGATTAAAATATAAAACGAGTTCCGTTAAACACGCCACTCGAGAGGCCCGCGCGCACGCTGCAGCACACAGCTCGAATCGGAAGCCTGCATGCTGCAGACTCTGCACGCGCGCGCGCTCGAGTAAATATTATGCTCAAACATTAAAC
>JAPYZO010000607.1:0-22799 GCA_030522905.1 Torymus flavipes | reverse complement strand
GAGAGAGAGAGGATCTCGCGGCTCCGCTCACACACTGTTTGCGCAAGTTACCCCCTCGATTCGTTTATATACATACACATGTATTCCCACCGCGGCTTTTTGTTCAAGCCGCCACATACATCGACAAAAGTACGCGCACTCGCCAACTTTAGATATCGCCGTATGCGTACATATACGCGTGTGTAAACATCGAGTGCGGTTGAAAAAAAGTGCGCGTGCAGAAGACAGACGCTGTATATCTACCTGGGCCGGAAAAACCGAGCTGAATCAATTTGAACGCGAGCGCGGCTCCTTTTCTCCTCCCCGCGTCTTTTTTTGTTCGTAGTCGGCGAGGAGAGCTGAATCTGCGCGAAAGGAAAGCAGCTGACTGGAGATTTTCTCTCTCGCCCCTCCCAGTCTTCGTGCTTCTTTGGCTTTACAAAGGAGCCGGGCGGATCTCGACCGCCTTGTTCGCTCGCTCTCTCTCTCTGTTTACGGACGTGTTCTTACGCCTGGTGCGAGATTAAAAGGGCGGCTTGCATTTTTTCAAGCGAATTAACGGAAATCCCGCTCCTTTTTAGGAAGTTAAATTTGCTCAGGACGATCGCTTCGGTTCGTATACGTTCAGATAACAAACGAACGGCGAGACACCTGACAAATTCGCCATCTCCAGTCGCGTTTTTTCACCCGCGACCTCAAGCTCCGCCAGGGGAGCGGCTCGCGCCTGCCGCAGCGCTAGTATTAGTTCACTAGGCCGCAACGAAACAAATTGGCCGTATAAACGCGGCGGCGGCGGTTGCGCGCGCACACCTATATACCGGCGCGGTGACAAATTCATGCGCCCGCGAGCAGCGCCGATATCCCCATCGGCACCGTTGCACACCGACCATGAATGCGAGATTCCTCGCCGCGATTATTCATACACGAACGCACGGGTATAAGGTGGTATAGTAGCCTTATGCTATATACGGGGAATGCGAATTCATTGGATGTATTGAAACGAGCTGAATTTTTAATCGCCGCGAGAGTAGATTGCAACGTTGCGGGATGCTAATTGAAAGACAAAACCAGCCGTGAGAGCGACTGGCCTTTTTTAGCTCTCACACGCGGCGAACAAAGCTTACGTACTACCTACGATCGAAAAGTGAAACTCAAGCCGAGCGGTGGCGCGATGACCCCCGGGGAGACGCGTACACCCGGGGGTTGCGCGCGCTCCGAATTAAGCCGCGCGTGCGGCATTATTATACCGATAATGAAATTTGATGATATTGTGCATTTTGCAGCCCCTCGTGCGCTCTCTCTCCATTGTCAGCTGTGGCGAAGAGAATCAAACCGCGGAGACTCGACTTGCACGCGCGCATTGTACCCGGTAGTGTATTGTTTATAGGAGGTAGAGTGTATTATATGGAAAAAAGCGTGTAAGAGAGAACTTTTTGTGCGGTCAGTTTTATCAAAGAAAATTATGATTCTATTATTAACCGCACCCGCCCGACACAAGGCGCGCACACGCTGTTCTAACATGAGCTTCTAACGCCAGGCGACTAATGAACTCGTCGGAAAAAACTTTCATTACGAGAAATGCTTGTATGGAGCCGTGAGGCCATCAGCTCCGCGAGTTTTTAGACCTGGTGCGAGCGCGCGCAACCCTTTTTCTAATTACATCGGAGGAGATAGAAGTAGCATGCGAGTCGTGCGTTAACCGCGTCGCGACTTTCCTCGTCACGCGAGCCCGCAGCTCGAGGCAAGCACAAAGGAAAATCCTTTGTGCACGAGGAAAGGAGAAGGAGCGAGTTTGTTGTTTGGCCAAGGTCCTTGATATAATGTATGGAAAGTATGGGTGTGTGCAGCAATATTTCAGTCTTAAAAATTTCTTGAAAATTCTTGTTCAAGTTTATAAATGTACGTAAATATAAAAGAAAACGTATATTAAAAACTAAAAATTTCTTAGGATCACGGAGATAATAGAATATACCTATAACTAAATGTCACCTAAGAAATTACGTACCCACACAAACCCAATTTCCCAATCCTGGAGAGCCGATTATTCCCGGCGCGAATTTCGCGCGATCTTACGTCTGTGGTCCGTCAACACGCGGGCGACCTGCAGATCATCCCGGGGGTTGCAGCCTCGCGACGTGTGTGGCGGCGCGAGAAAGTGAAAAGGGCCTCCTCTCACTCTCTCTCTCTCTCCCTCTTCCCATCCTTTCTATCGCGCGCACACGCGGCCGTTCGCTTATACTCTCTCGCTCGGATATTATTAGAACTACTACGAAGGCAGCGGAGCCAAATCGATTAGACGTCTCCGTTTAAAATTAACTGTGGTGAAGACTCGCGCGAGCCGGAGAGAGAGGCATGAGTCTCCTTCGATGCTGAAGCGAGATTGACTTCGCTGTGCTTCGTTTTGGTTGTTCGCATACGATGATGCGAGGTTACGGAATTAGACGGTGTCTGGTTGTACTTTGGTAACAAAATATTTTTCGATGATTTTGGAAAGCATTCTGTCGGAATTTCGAAAACCAAGAAGCATGTCATTATAATGAAACGACAGATTACCCCAACTGACGCAGCCTACAATTACGCATTTAAAAAACAAGCTACTCCTTAAACGTCTCGCTGCCACCGAGGCAAGCCCATCCGAACGACACTAGTAATTTTCGGCGCACGTGTATACTATAGCCACAACTGCTCCCAAGAAAGTCCCCCGACAATGGCCGGAAATGCTTAGCCCGGTGCGCGCACTTATTGTTTGATTATCCCCGCGCATATATAAAGTAAAGTACACCGGGCGCGATTAGATAGGGCGTGAAACCAGTGCTCTCTAGACTCTAGAGCCATACACGGGTCCTTTCTATCAAACAACAACGTCTGTGTGTACCTGTTCGCCTGCTATCGCCCAGTACATATACGGCGCTCTCGTGAATATAATCGTTCGTACCTCTACATACCAATCCGAGAGAAAGATTTTCCGAGCGAACGCGGAGTCGAGTGGTGTGCTCTCGAGGCGCCGGCGCACCTGGCATACAAGGGGCATGGCCTACATAATGCAAGCGAAGAGAGAGAGCGCGCGGTTTAATTAATCGATGGGACACACGCCGAGGTGGCAAAGCGAGCTTAGAAATTAAAGATGACGAGGGGAAAAGGTAATAGCTCGTTACCCGGAGAGCAGGGTCTTGAATTTTTTAGAGGGTTTCTCTATAGGAGTTGAAATGAATTTTATCGCGCGTATATTCTTGGTCGTGCCCGAGTTTCCGAAAATTTTTATCACGATTTTAGTCATCCAGGAAAGAACCATTAGAATCGTTTTTAAATTTTCATTTTCGTATTAAATTATTATACCATCGCTTTTGAAGCAAAGTTAAAACCTTCGTACCCGGGTATAGGTCAATTATTCACTGTCGAATCCTTGCAGGCGCTGCACTAAAGGACTTACGTCCACGAAATTACCCAATCAAAGCAATCTAATCTACGCTCCCGTGGCCACAGCAAGGCCCGATATCGAATGAGCTCATCGCAAAAGAGCGTCTACAAAAACAACAACGGCGCAGCAGCAGCAGCAGCAGCAGCAGCAAAAGCCCATGGGGTGTAACCACCGAGGGCAAGTGCACCGAGGCGACGTATAATAAACCGAGGCAGCGGGTGGGCGGTGGCCTGCCTCTCTACCCCTCTCGACACGTGGATATTGTTTTTGAAAACATCGTTACCGCGGATGACTGTCAGTGGATGTTTGCCGCGAACGGCCGCTCTCGTGTAATCGCATTAGCCCGCCATAGCCGAGTGAACGCACTCGCCCCCTATACGTACGTGCGTTATACGCGTGTGAGTGTTGTGCTTTCGCGAGAGAGAGAGAGAGAGAGTGGGTATATAGCGTGCGGTACGCAGAGGTGTCGGCTCGTGTGCGTCGCCGTTCGGAAAGAAGCAAGGGGGAGATTCGCCTTTTTTACGCTCACGGGGCTGTTATTTTTTCTTCTCCGTCGGTGGTTGCAGAGGTAGGTGACCTAGTTGGTTAGCGCATGGGATGATGGTGAGCAGTTGCGGATGGGAGAGTGGTTGGGGTATTATAAGGATGCGCACGAGCGTGGATTCATTTTTTTGAAGCGTTGAGGAGCAATTATTCCGTTAATTTTGGAGGATTAGGTATTGGATCGGGGTCGTAAAAGTGTGTTGCACGAAGAATAATTGAATTGGTGTATAATAAGGAAGATGATAATCGAGTGACATTGAAGAAAAAAGTAAAATTAAGGGATAGGTTACAGATATATGCCATTACCACAAAACGAATCACGTTATTAGATGCAACACAAAGACCCTTTTTCATTCGCTGCAACACTTGATTGATAAGTGCCCCGCCAGCAGCCGAGCTTATGAATATTAGCCCTGATTCTCGAGAAAGCAGATCGGGATAATAAGCATCGCAAATACAGCGTGCAGCTACACTCTCCTATACGGATATCCGTCACACATATGAGAACGAGAAAATCGACTATATGGGCGGGCAAGTACACGCACATACACATGCACACATAATACAAAGACACACAATACGCGGGTATATAGTAGTAGAAATTCTGCCGGTCGCATCAGTCACCCATCTGGCACTCGGTCGATCCGTCCATGCGTGGCGCGTTACAACGTCCTTTCTTCCACTCTCTCTCTCTCTCCCTCTCTCTCTTTCTCTTCCCGCGTGTCCCCGCATTTGACTATACACATATACACCGACAATGCGAGCGCAACATGTCGGAATAACAGCCGAGGGTGTGTATGTGTGTAAGTGTTGCGCTCTGCAGGGTGAGAAAGAGCGCGCGAGAAAGATGACTGACGGGGCTTCCCCCGAAAATTAACTTTCAAATCCCTGTCGGGGACGAGCGCGCGAGCCGACCGGTATATATACCCGGGATAGAGAGCGAGACGCTGCTGGTGTCGCTCGCACTTAAACGGTTCGTTTGTGCAAACGAGAGAGAGGAGAGCACACATGTGTATTCGGGAATGGACAACGTATGCGTGCAGCGCATATATATATGGGAGGCGACGGCGAGAGTTAAGAGCATTTCGACGTATTCCTCGGGGGAATCTCCCGGCCGTGAGCGCCAGATTTTATTAATCAGAGGAGAGTGCGAATTCGGACGTGGGTTACTCGCTCCGAGGTTTCAATTGGATTCGAATTGTTCTTTCGGGGCCGAGGGAGCTGCTGCTGGCTTAATGAGTTAATTGTGATGCGTCTAATGGAAAATTGAGAGCATTATGAATGAGTGTGCGAGACTGGAATTCCTATTGAATATATATGCATGAGGGGGTGTTTTTACAGGAAAGTTTGTTCTCGAGTCTATATTTAAAACTATGTATTTTTAAACAGAGACTGTATTACAATTTATTGTCGATAAATATTTGACTTTCAAAAAAACAAATGATGAGTGTGTAGTTTTGATCGGGGTCGCACATCTGGCATTATCGGTCGTTATGCATTCTAAATACCGAGCTGCACATGTAATAATATTTAAAAAGTCTAGAAAAACACTGTTTAAAGTATTTTCATTGACTAATATTAAATGGCTCGACCTAATTTCCACGATGTCAATGGCATTAAAAGCACAGAATACGATATCACCTGGCTCTTTGAATATAGAATATTGAGATTTTGAAAAGTTTGATCTCCTCTTTATCTTCCATTGAAATTGAATATGATAATATTATTGATTTATCATCGAATAATATATGTATATTGCGCTCTTATCAAGTTAATATCAAAATCTACTGTCTGCACGTATATATAAGTACATTTAATATTTAATCACCGATAAACATTATCAAATTTTATAAGCATACAATAGCCAGACAAATGTAGATAATGTTACAGACGTGATGATTTGATTAATTCCCGGTTACAAGAAAAGTAATATACATTTTTCTCATAATATAAAATTAATGTAAAATTAAATTTGAATAATACACGATTAAAACTATACGAAAAACCGGACTGCACTTCCGGTATCGATGAATTCATTAGTGCATATAGCGATGCATTTAAAACACACGCTCCACCCGCACCACACGTGACTCTTTAAACACTCAGCCGGGCGTCCATCCATCTGGCGGAAAAGACAGGCGTGAATAACGCTAATGACAAGAAGGGGTGTACTAGTCCTTCCTCGCGCCAGGGCGATCAGTCATCGGGCGCTCTCTCGACGCCAGCCGCCACGGCGCACTTGACAAAAGCTCGCTCTCTCGCGCGCTTTGTTAACGAGCGGCGTATTATACGTGGGAAAAGGCAAGTCGAATAAAAAGAATTCGCATTCTCGCCGCAGTCTGCTGTCCGCATACGCTCGCGACGATAAAGTCAAAGATATTTTACTTGGACCGCGATCAACTCGGTAGCCGTCGTCGCCGCGCGCTATGCACGCACAAGATCGAGATGCAAAACGAGCGCGACTCTCTGCGGCCGGTCGAAAAAAAGGATAGAGAGAAAGGAGAGAGACGAGAGAGAGAGAGAGAAGCGACGTGATTCAGTGGCGCGCCGCTTTGTTTCGCCCTCGTAAATTTCGCGCGCGAGAGACGCTTCGGACGCGAGAATTTTCGCGACGCGCGATGAGACGCAAGGGGAGCCCGAGAGTTAGAGGCGAGATTTATCGTGCGCTAGAGCGAGGAGCGAGACGAGAGTCTGACGCAAGGTCGGCATTTTTTGAATGGGTCGGATTTTCGCTGTGATTAACATTGAATTTCGGAGGTTGATTTATCGCAGAGTGAGCGGAGGGATGAGGGTTCGTGGTTTTTTCGGGTGTATTATTTTGAATCGGTCGGCTGCTTTAAGTATAATGCCGCACGAGTTGAGAATCCGTAATGAATATTGAACTTTGAGGTATAGAATAGCTGAATAATTAATAAGTCCGGAAGCGCTAAAACGGTCCATCCTCGCGAACGATATTGCTAGAAACTATGATTTCAAAAATAAAAGGGTGGATATCGAGTTTTGCTGCATAATTAGCAAACTTGAAATGAGAGCACAGTTTAAGTTTATAGATTTTTTTAAAGCAGCGCTGCATACATTGTGCTTGAATGATTGCTGAGAAGCGATAATATTCCACAAATCCGAGAACCCTATCAAAACTGAACGTTACATCAATCCGTTAACAAATGACGACCCATAAATCAAATCACGCGATTCCACTCGATAAACTTCGCTCAATAATAAATACAGAAACAACAATACTTTTCCCACACCATCTCACGCACAGATTTAAAATTCAGCCTCATCTCCTTGCGTGCGATTCGCTTCCACGTAATTGAAACATTAGGAGCGGGTGGAAAATTCATTATCGATCTCGTACAGGCACGAAAGCTCTCGGCTTTATCGAAATGACAAATGAAATCGCAGCGCGGTCGAGCGTGTGTGCGGCACGACGGAGAGAGAGAGAGAGAAAGCCGCAAATCGAGCATACTCGATGCTGCCGGAGTCAATTGATATTATTAGATCGGCACCCCACTTGCGAGGTCTGGAAAAAAAGGAGGCGGCCGCCCTGCCACCCCCGAAAATTTCATTCCGGCGAATTATCATGATTGAATCGGCCGCCGCTCGTCATCCACTTATGGCTGCCCCGGGAAATTTCGTTTTTTACCCTCCCTGCGAGCGTACATATAGAGCGGGATGCGTTGGGCGTAATTCGATCGTGTATAGGCGCCCTCTCGAGCTGGGAAGATTCGTCGTTGCCTTGGCTCGAACTTTTTGCTCTAGCGGCTGTGTGTTGAGATTGGAGCGACAATCGGAATTATCGATGAAGCAATCGGCGGAGAGTGACACGATCAGTTAAGAGGCCGACTTCCGCGAGACGTATTTCTGGAAACTTTCTGAATCGATGATTTAATCGTTCGGAGTACCCTCGGCATATATATTCAATCACGAAACTATACTATCCCTACTTGTATAATCGTATTACTCCAAGCACACTGTTTATTTATCTCCACGGTTCATTCATTCGAGCGTTTACCTACGACACGAACATTAAATATTTCTATTGTTATCTTATACCAGGTATACAACGCGACATCGCGGCAATTAGCCGATAACGCGACAACAACATATATACACGCAATATCTGTCGCGTCGTCTTATTATCGCGAGCGAATTTTCGATACTCTTTCGGCGCTGCGGTGTGTGCGAGGCATGGGTATAGTGCGGCCGCTGCGTTTACGGGCGCGAGCCGCAGGAGTGATTTATGCGCGGTCATGTCACGGCCAACTTGTTACAGTTACAACCCGCTAACTCAGCTGGCCGGTGGCGGCGGCGGCGGTGGTGGTGGCCAGCCACCGTCTCGGCCGGCTAGTTTGTTTGGTTCCGAAAACTTTGCAATTTTCTTTTTCAGGATAGGAGAGGAGAAATTTTTCATTTTGATGTCGAATCGAATCTTGTAATGATAAAAACGGACCGCAAATATTAGCTCATTTTTAATTTTGTATCGAGCTAGCTTTTTACTACTAATTTGATTTAATGATATTTGCATGCACTTTTCAAATGTTTGGATATCAACTCAAACAAGAGAATAAAATACTCGCTGTCTCAAAGTTTAACATATAGTTTAATTCTAAGTACTATGTACAATTTACATTGCGGTACAATACAGTTCATTATTCTTGACATGATAAAATATTAGTCTTTCTGAATTTTGTAATAAAGCAAACACGAAAAAAATTAAACGTGGTGATAAAACCAATTTATTTGAATATTGAGTATAGTTAAAAATAAATTCTTCTTTGCATAAGAAACGCGAAACATTAACTCGTCTTTGTTAGTTCTAATTGATAATCTCAACCGCAATATTGACAAAAAAAGTTATCGACCAACTGTCATAATGGCGATACACTCCTTTTTATTATTAAAACTCTAACAAAGAATATTCGCGTTCCCGATACCAGCGGCTCTATCGAATATTCAATAAATTTTTCTGCTCTCTACTCTCACTCCTCATTTTATTATCAAATCAAACACGATAAATGTAATTAATATTCAATAAAGATAAGTGCATGTTGACATAATCTGTTCGACTTCTCTCTCCCATTCCTCCTCGCTCTTACAAAAAAATAAAACCGCTAAGAAAGAAGTTTATTCTCGATAATAAAAAGCAATGAGTGGCTAATTACGAAAAAATTAATTTCTCGGTTGAAAACCACTGATGGGTTGATTTCATAAACAGACTGTGGGCCCGAGCGTAAATGGTTGCGGATGCCGTGCTCCGCACCGGCAAAAATTCTCCTCTCACTCTCTCCTTTCCTTTATGACTCCGGTAGTTCACCACGGCGGCAGCCGCCAGAGCAAATGCAAGTGATAAATCTTGCTTTGGCGCTCCTACAATATTATATTCTTTAATTAAAAATCAAGGTATAAAGATTACACGTCATAACAGCCGCCGGGGCGGCTTCCTCTGTGTCGCACCGGCGCGTCGCCGCTTGTTTGTTTTTCGGTTAACGTAACGAGAAACAATGAAAGCGATTGTACCTGGACGCGAGAGCGAGAGAGAAAGAGATCGAGTGAGGCGCACCGAGAGAGCCTTTGAGAAGTATATACGAAAAGCGCATGAGAAAAAAGGTTTATATGAGAGCACAGAGGCTCTCATTACTTTCGGCCGACGAGGATATTGTTTCGCGTGCGTCTTACAGAGGCTGAGTATATATCTTGCGTAATGTAAGGAAAGCTTCTTTTGTTTAATATGATAAAGTTCCGCGCTGTACTTCTTTAGTTTTATCGTCAGTTCTCTCTTCTTTTTTCGCCGAATGACGACATCGCCGCGGTTATCTTATATCATTTATGAACTTCTGATATAATTGTTCGTCATGCCGCCTAATGAGTTATTGTTCGAGGGATGCGAGCATCGCAATACAATTTATTACCATGCTAATCAGTATCTTATCGTGTAACGCACCAATAAAAATGGATTTCCCGGCAAAATCTAGACTACACCCGTTTTTTCACGTCACTCTCTCATTATCGAATCAATTCATTAACCTCTTTCCAACCGTTCCCCATTCTCAAATATACCAGCAACGAAACCTCACTTCCATCACGCTTATATAATAATACACGCGCGCATAGGTACATCGCGAAAGGGGCAGCCGGTGTTTATTGGCACGCGGTAGCCGTATATGCGCGCAAGAAAGAACCAGCCAGCCAGTGAGCGAGTAGAGCAGGAGAATGCACACATGCGCAAACGGCAGCCGCAGCAGCAGCCTCCCTCACCCCGTTCGGCCGTCCGCGCAGAAGCGAAGCGAGCGAGAGAGAAGAGAGAGAGAGAGAGAACACAATCGCCGCGCGCATTTCACGGGCGGGCTTTCATGTTGCCGACACATAACGCGCGCGCGTGCGTTTCGCTTTCTCTCTCTCTCTCCGTCGGTCCTTCGCGCGCACACACAGTAGTAGTACACTCGGCGATCGAACATAATGCGAATGTCAGTGCATGCAGATTGCTATTATAACGTACTCAAGATCGAAAGTCACGATGCGGTGCGGTTGTAGCGGCGAGCACTGCGCACAATCGTATTATGGGAAAACATTGCGAGCGGTAATTTGCGAATGAAAAGTAGTCATTAGCCATTAATGAGCAGACAGAGGTCTGTGCTAGCCTCTCCGTTTATCGCTTTTTGCCGTCGCTCTGCGGCCCGTTGACTCGTGGAGCGACGTTTCTTTCGTAACGTTTGATAACGACTGCGCGTGCTCGGCCATTAACTCATTACTCGCGCGTTTATCGACGACGTTTACGGGTGTTGATAGGGCGCACGATTCCTTTTTATTTTTTTATTAATTATTAAAAAGAAAACACGGCGTGATTAAAGGGCATGCAACGGTGGCGTTGATCGGAATGGGAAAGCTCGGAGCTTTCTTTATTTCTTGGAGCAGCGGCGACCGTTTGTACAGCCGCACACGCGCGAAGCTAATCGAGGCTATCAGGCGCGCAACGGATCGATTAAGTTTTATCGCGGGGACTTTCTATTTTGATACAAGTCCCCGAGAGCGTGTCTATACACACACAAGCCGATAAAGTTGGCAAGAGAGAGAGAGAGGACCGCTCGCGCCACGTGTTCTTATCGATCGCAACGAGGAATTATTTGAAAACACAAGCTCCGGTTGCGTGTACGCGCCGCCGTCGACTAGGATAACGATCGACGTGCTATAGATTCGCGATCTATCCTCGCTTCTTCTTCATCATACGTATATGTATACCTCTTATCTCGCTTATGCGCACATCCGCATGTACGATCTTTTTTCCAGCTCGTATAATCATTATTCTCGGTGGCGCGATAAAGAAAAATAAAAGAACGAGAGACGGAAGGATCCGTGCGATTTGAATGCGCGAAAAATCCCGCGAGATATTGAGAGTCCGGATGAGCGGCCAAAGCGGTAAATCACACGTATGTGCTTGCGCAAAACGAGCCCGCGGGATGATGAATTAATGCGACGAGCGTTTGTTTACGTATTGCGGGGAGCGCCGCGCGTGTTTTGAAAGCTGAAAAAAGAATGGATATGCAGCGCGGCGTCGTTTTTTTTTTCTGTAAGGCGAGCGCATAAATTTTAACCTTCGGAGAGAGACGAGGAGGCGATAATAATTCAAAAAGACGCGAAATGAATTTGTCGTCTCGTGTAGAGTAGCAAGCAGTAGCAGTATAATAACATACTTTTCGATCCTGGTGCGGTAGACGCGCGCGCTGTTTTCAAATTCTTCGGCTAATGCGATCTACGACAGCCATTACCGGTGGCTCGGCAAACAGGAGGGTCTCTCGCTCCCGTGTATATATATGTGCGGGGAGAGAGAGAGAGAGAGAACTACCGCTGCATCTTCCATCTCTTTCTCTCTCTGGCCCGGATTTTGGGGTCGCAAAGTGTGCTAGAGGGGGAGATCGCTACGGGCACAATGGAAAGAGAGGTGTGTGTGAGAGAGAAGAGAAGCGAGTGGCCGAGCTGCCTCGTCATCTGGTGGTGACTTTTGTAAATATTGTTTAGACAGGCCCGGAACTCGGGAAAAGTGCCGGGAAGAGTGCAATATAAACGATGATGATGCACTGAGCTCATTTTCTGTCGTTCGTTTATTATGTGAGTTTTCAACACGATTAAATCGGTGTTGGTTTGGGAAGAGGATTCTCGATAAATTTAATTTGCGTTTATAAGTGTAGAAAAATTTCTAAATAAAATAACTAGAAAATTCGATTTAATCAACGATAGAAAAAGTGCCATCCACGTAGATATATATGCTAATCGAACCATACAAACCATCGCACGATATCACCACACGATCTCCGTGCGAAATCAAAACGCAGGGAAATAAAGAGCCCCCTTCGAAAGCCTATTAAAAACCATTGGCCGAGCTCTCATGCGCAATCAAACAAAGCCCCCGCACGACCTAAACCCCAAACCAGAACATACGCTCTCTCGCCTATATCAAATCCGGCCAGAGGCGCGCGCGCGCGCGCGTTTGAATAAAAATAAAGAAATCAAATTTACCGAGCGGGATAAAAAACAACAAATAATCGACGACTATCGCCCGGAGCAATCCTATACACACATATTCACCGCGTGCAACGTATAATACGCACCCAAAGACAGATCTTTCAATGGCTGCAGCTCAGCAGCCCCCATCGCACACGCGCGCGTAATCGCACACACCCCTTTTCCGCCTCTCTCTCTCTCTCTCTCTCTCGCTGGCTAGCTCTTTCAACCCTCTAAATACTGGTAATACTGATTACACAACCGCAGAGCCGACGCGAGACCGAGCGAGAGCGACGATGACGTCGGCGGCAGAGCACGTGGCGAATGTCTGGACCCGTCACGCTCACACCGGCCAATTTGCGTTTCCGTAATTTCTGCCTCGACAATGGAAAGCACACACATACGACCCCCCGGCTTAATCCTGCGCCGTTCGTACGTACGTACATACGCATTGTGCATAGTAGTTTCTCGGTACGAACCTTGCCCGCCCGCCCGCGCCTAGGGCCAATAATAGAAATTATACGGAATGGAGTGCGAACGGCGCCGGCCGCTTTCACACGCTTTCCCGGCCGATAGGGGAGCTACACCGCCAAGGCATGTGAAAAGTGGCTCGCTCGCTCGTCATTTTCCATTGCGAGATGGATGTACGTGCACTCGTATACATATACGAGTATTTGAAAGGCTGTACGGGAAGATTGATGGATTGCGCGGCGTTATATTGAACCTCTGCGCTTTTAATTGTTTCCCCCAATTCGTTCAGCCGGCGGAAATTAGATTTCGATGCGGTAAGGGTAATGCTTCCTTGAGGATCAGACGACGCTAATGTTTCCATGCGTGCGGATGAGATTCGTAAAAATAAATTCACTTTTGATATTGAATTTTCTGGAGTAAATTTCGAGTACTATGTACAGCAAGATAGAATCGATGAAATCGTTAAGAGCAGCTCAATGTTTCATGCAAATAAAGCCATAACCACGTGTTAACTCCGTTACAAAAAGTACCCCGACGCATCCCAGCCCGTGTCTCTCCCTCACTCTTCCTACCCCTCCGTCAAATTCAAATCTCGTGTAAATGGAAATCTCCATATTCATGCACGTCCCTAACCGCATCGCTCGCGCGTGTGCAGCACACGCGGCTTCGAAATAAACGCGGCCCGCAAGAGCCGCATAATCCAATTACGCGAGCCATCCGCGTAAAAAGCCCCTATCTCTCTTTCACACACACCCGCTCTCTCTTACCCAGACCTCCCAAAGTGGTTCTCTAAAAATCAAACAGCGCCAGAGTGTATCAGACGCGCGACGACCGGTATTCTGCATCGGCTCCAAAATCTCTCTCACTCTCTTTTCCCGCCGAGAAAATTCGTCCTTCCCGGTATACCGGGACGGCGTTTAACTCTCGTAGCCCCGGGAAAAAGTCGACGGTAGGAGGGGGGATAGATGCGTGGCCCGCTGCGGATTAGGACAATGGGCCAGCGCAGCAGGGGCCTTCTGGAAAATCCTTCCGAGAATTCTCTCTCCTGTTTCCCGCGCGCGCGCGAGCTGCACAATGCGTGCGAGAAAGCCATGCGACTTCGAGAGCTGCAGCTTGGACCGTATAGAGGCTCCATTCACAGAGGCATTACCGTTTTCGAAAATCGCTTTAGAGGAGAAGAGAGGAGGGGCATAGCGTCGTAGGGGATTGTAGGTTAGGCCGGCGTCGGTCAAAAGTTGGTGCAGTAGGTCTCTCTCGATGTTGCCACGCTATATATATAGGGGAGAAGGAGAGAGATTTTTGGGAGCTGGAAAAAGCGGTGTTGTGACGTCGCGATTGAAAGGGCCGCGTCGAATACAAACAGGACGTCCGGGGTGCGAGCCTGTGTATGTGTATATATGCGGACGCGGAGATCCGTCTTGATTTATGGAGGAAAAAAAATTGTGAGAAGATTTAATTGCTTAGGAATAGCCATGACGAATTCGCCTAATCGGATTTCGATCCGCTGTTTGACTTCTCGCCCCTCAGTGACTTTTGTTATTTTCGATTGTTTTTGTCGACGAAAGTAAACATGGGCTCTAAAAATGTGGCGCTAGTGCAAACGCTATAAATTTCATGTGACCCAAATAAACGATATTCTATGTAACGTCCATTGCAGAATATTTTTCAATGCTTATAAAGAACATGATAACACGTCCACGACAGCCCATCTATTTAACGTAACGCGCGTGTATTTTTACATATTTATCGAAGCTTTTCACGTAAAATATAACATTTTTCACGTAATAACGACGTCGAGCGCGCACGATCGCACCCATCGACGCGTATTATATTTCCATAAAAACCCATCCTCGAAATTGTTTAACCTCTAGACTACGAGCAAGGTAAACACACAGGCACGGTGAAAAAAATCCCGTCCTCGATACATGACTCGCATAAACGAACGCGCGATCGAGTGGGTGCGCACGGGGGTTGGAAAAAAAAATTCCCCTAGTATAACAATAGCGTCGGCTGTGGCAGCGCTCTGTCTTTCTTGCACGAGGTTTCAAAACGAAATCCGGGCAAAAACGGGGTAAGCTTACTCTTCCGCGCCGTGTCGCTTTTCACTATACGTGCAGCGCGCGGGTAAAAACGATCGGGGAGAGAGAGAGAGAGAGCTCTCCCCATTGTTATCGCACGCGCATTTAGCTCGAAATTGTATTAACGAAATAAAGCTTAATGGCAGCGTCCGATTTCCGCTTAATGCCAGTACCCTGCGTGCGGGGTGCGTAAGGCCTTTTTTTTCTTTTCGCAACAATGGCGCAGATGAATGCCGCGAATCATTGATATATGAACATTGAAGGCAAATTTTTATTAACAAGCTTATAGCCGATGTATTGCAGAGTTAGAATAGTAAACACAGTAAAAATAATTAGAATCTGTGCTGAAGCGAGAGAGAGAGAGAGAGAGAGAGTATTCGCTTGTCTATACCTGGTGAATGGTGGTGTAGAAAAGTAATTTAGTTAGCGCGGCAACACTGTACTGTCATCCTGTATAGGCACGTATATATGTATGGATGGGCATCGTACAGGAGGAAACCGCAGAGAATAAGCGAAGCGCTCGATTCTTTATTTAAACTGGAGTAGTACGCGAGAGCGGGGCAGAAGAGAGGAGCTGAATGCCCGGAGACGGATTAAAAGCGTGCGGAGGAGAAAAGAGTGTATACGCAGAAAGCGAAAGGGGACCGGGTACCACTCGCGCGACAACGAAGACAGAGAGAGAGAGAATGCGAACGAGAGAGAGAGAAAAGGGGAGAGATCGCGAGGGAAAAATGAGGGGAAAGGCACGGGACTGGAGAGGATCATTTGAATGAGTAATACTACACCTCGCGTACACCCACCCACACTTCTATGAAGCTCTCTCATGCAGCAGCCAGAGAGCGAGAGAGAAAGAGAAGAGCTTTGTTTGATACGGCGCATTGTGCTCTCCGCCACCGGTTCACTTTATACTTATGCTACGTTTTCTCTCCCTCTCTCTCTCTGTCTCTGTTTCGCTTTTTCGAGCTAGGCCCAACTCTGCTCGCTCCCTACCTGTGCAACTGCTGAAAATCGTATTATAATGCGCGCGCGCACGACAATGAGGGAGCGGTCCGTTCGAGTTGCCTTATGCCAATCTTTCTCGGGCGGGGGCGGTTATGATTTCAATGCGCACGAGAGTTCCTTTAGGGGCCTTATACATACATATATATACATACATGTACAGCGCTCGATTTCATTCGTTATATTGTTGCCATTACTGCACACGCGGGGCTATTATTGTCGTTCCATCCTCGCGTTACGATTGTTCGACGCGTAGTACGCGCGGAGTATAGTATAGTAGCAGTATAGTAGCGCTGGATTCATTTGCGACTGGCCATTGTGCGGGCTAATGAGATTATTGAGAGGTTTGAAAAGTTTCTCCATTGAATATTAAAGCGGGATAAATACTTCGGCTCTGAGAATAATAATAATAAGCGCGCACGATTTAATGGAGTTCGTATATACATTCTAATAAGCTATTGGATCTATACTTCCAGCGAATATTTATAGGCTTGTATATAAATTAAACTAACGAATTCATTCCTGCAGTTTTCAGCAGTCACAGACGTGTACACGTTCAGGGATGTAAGACCACGACAGGAGTAGCGTGTCCTCACGATAAGACACTGGGACTTCCATGCGCCAGGATATACATTTCGTGTGTATATGCACATACGTATACACGTGGGTTATGCGCGGAGATAGCAAGAGGGAGTAAGAGAGGGAATTTCTCTATCTCGGCTCCTCACCGATGTTTATCCCATAGTGCGGCGCGCGGGGAAGAAGTTTGGCCAGTCTCTCCTTCGCTCTCGGCCCGTTATCGGCCGATTGTTCTTTTACAAGGCCTGTTTTATGGCCGGCCGGCGAGAAACACGCGCCCGCGCTAACAGATTTGTTTTCACGGAAATGACGTTTATGGACTTCCATCCATGGCGATGACGCCGATGGATCGCTCCTTTGTGGAAAAAAAACTGTGTTGCTTCGTTTGTTGGCGGGTAAAGGAGATTATGAGGAAAATATTTGCTTTGGAATAGCAGATGTTGGAGTTTGGACTGTTATACCATGATTGTGAACTGAAGGATTTTTAGGAACTTTGATTTTATTCTGAATCTGGTTCACACAAAACTATGTCTAATTTAACCTTCTATATTAGAATAAATGCTATAATTAAAGCAATAAATCTAATTAGAATTTTAATTTAACGCTCTCATACCACACACTGTCTTTCCATTTCACATCGAATCGAATCCTAACCTCCTCATTCCCAAATTACAGCTCGCATTGTATGAAAAAAGGTAGGCTCGCCGAGCGCGAGAAAATTTTGGAAAAAGAACGCGCATTCCCCGGAAAAATCGGGTTATATCTTACGAGATCGGTCGGTGGCCTAATTATAAAAAAAATTTATGGAGGCCTTTAGCGGCCGCGACCCCCCTAAATCAAGATAATCGACTTCGGCTGTCTCAAGATAATCATCATTACCGCCTTACCTAGGAAACCTCACACGCAGCCCGTGCTCGGAAAAGAGGGCCGCAACATCAAAGGGAAATTAGAAAATTCAAGGCGGATTGGGGTGGTAGCCCAACCTAAAAGAGAAAGAAAGAGAGAATTTAGTCCTCTATCTCTCTCCCACTCGAGATCCGGACTGATGTATGGCCGATTTTTCTGGAGTATAGCTGCAGCAGCGGCAGTGGACCCTTTTACTCGAGAGAAGAGAGAGAGCAGGAATATCGGCTCTGCTCTCACGTGGAAAGGGATGCCACTGTGGAGGCAGGTACACACCTCTCTTCTCTCTCTCTCGCTCTCTGCATCCCTCGACTTCACAATGCCACCGAATGCCCCGACCTTTTTCGAATTGTCGTTGGGACCAGTGCGACGTTGCCACTTTTACCAAATATCCCACGTGGTTGATTTTATTCCATAAATTTTGTTCCTTCTTCTAATGCTTCGAGATTCGTAACCAACAAGTAAATATTTAGAATTTATACACGTCTATTAAAATTTATCTAGCGTGATTAGCATTCGGTCTCATTGTAGTATAATACTGCCTTCCACTTGATACGTTTTTTCTCACAAAAGAAGGCGTTTTAATTTAATATTTCATAATTAGATAATCAATTTCGAAGGAAGCGAGATACAATCAACGAATTCATTATATCGGCACGATGCGATCTCGATCGCCGAAGAATTGAAAAATTATTCAAATGTATTCCGTTACAGAGACCCGACTTCAAATTCGTACCTAATTAAAAAAACCTTAATGAAGATAAGACAATCGAGTGTGTCGGTGAACGTATTTACAAAACAAAACAAAAAAAAATACACCAAGCTATTCTTATTAAAAACCTAACTTCCCTCGCTAGGAGCAAAGTCTCGGCGCATAAATCGTCCTCTCTCTTTCTCTGGGCGTTAAGAGTAACGAAAAGCCCTACTCCTCGAAGACGCATTGCCGCGCGTAGAGGCCTTGGGGACGCGCAGCCCGAATTCCCGAGCCCCCGCGTACCCGTTAAATATTCAGACGCCTAATAAAATATTCCCCGTCGTCGCGGCAGCCGAAACTCGCGCAAAATAAAGAGGGAAAGAGAGAGGCTAGCGCGTCTCTGCGTTCGAAATGAAAATACAATTCTTTATCGGCAATAATGCCGGATTATGTCGCCGCGAGACAAGAGAGAAAGAGAAAGACGGAGACCGAGAGAGATACACTTTTAAATACTGCATGAGCAGATTGAATTGATATTCCGGTCGGCTCCTCTCGGACGTTTCGGGGAGTGGACGACAAGTCGGTCGTGTCGCGGCGAGGCTGCGCGCGGTGACCGATAACGTATCTTCATTAAGAGAGATTGGCTTTTATTTCCTTGTTGATGAAACACGTCGAAACACTGGTGCAATCGATTCGATAATTGAATCAACGTCCGTGTCACATTAAATTAAAATTTGAGTGCATCGGAAGAGAAGGAGAAAGAGAGAATGCAGCTGGGAGAAAAAAGTGTACGTGCATGGATGTAAATCTGTCAGGGTGGTAGAATATATTGCGATCGGCGAAAACTTGATAACGAAAGTATAATATATATAGTCGCTCACTTTTAACACGGCACCTTTTTTTCGGCAATTTCACGGGGAATCAATAAAAATTATCGAGCGCGTATATAATATTGTGGCAGGGAGCGTTTTGATGCCTCGGCTTTTATTACCGCTGATATTACAGCAGCAGCGTTGTAATTTTTTACTCTGTATGCTTTTATATAACTTTTATGGGGGAAATACTCGCTCTTATTGATATTGGACTTTTAAAAATATTCCCCTTTCATTTCCTTATTTGGTGGTCTATAAAGCTTTATCAATTTCACGGATTGCATAATAACGTTTGAATTCTGGTTTCAAAAATTTTTAATTCAACGCGCACAAAATCCTTGCACCCTGCGCCTCTTCAAAACGTATTACAGTCACTCGCAAACTTGAAACTTTTATACCGTGTAACTCATCATTTCTCTCGAAATAGCTTTCACAAAAATAATAATAATAGCTGGTTCTCGAATGATCGCGCAATAATAAGACACGAGAGACAAAGTCACTCTGCTCCAGAAAGTCTTCTATATTTACAAGTCGCGGGGGCATAGCCAATATAAAGCAACAAAAACGAAAGAAGGAGAGAAAGAGAGAGAGAGAGCGAACATATTCGTATATCGGTCTAAAATTGTTGGCAAAGATAATAAACTCGGCATCTCGCGGTCCCTCAATACTCTCGCGGAGCTACTGCCTCACGCTCTAGCGCGCTCGCGCACATACACAGCTATAGTGTAAGCGTTTTCGGATCACTCGTGTCATGTGCGCACACGTCGCGGAGGGGAGAGGAGAGCCGGTCTCGGCCAGAAAGCTCGAGAGAGAAAGAGAGACGCGGCGAGTCAGCGTGGTTATTTTAATAACGTTATAATAAGACGTCGGGGATTGATGCTAAACTATTTGCTGGCAACAAGCTCCAAAGCGCCTCGCGCGAACATCCCAAGTTACGGCTCTTCGCTCGCTCTCTCTGTGAGCTTCACTCGGGCGGTATTCTCTCTCTTGCGCGCGCGCACATACACACACACACGCGCGAGAGAGCGACGACTTTCGTCTTTTGAGACGTCTAGATCTAAGGCTCGTCACCTAAGAGTCATTAACATACCAGCTCTTGAGAGCCACCGCCGCCGCCGCCGCCATGGCTGTAGACGTAGCAACACGCTGCTCCCCCTCGGCTCGCGTGATTCTCATGTTTTCTTCACCATCGCTTCTTACGCGCGTCTTACGATAAAATTAAACGGCATTTTTCCAAACTTACATCATATTTTATTTTCAACAATGTGCCGGCCAAGCCTACGCTCGCGTGAACATTCTTCCCGGCTTCGACTGGGTATAGATTTCTGCTGCTGCTGCTACTTCGTTCGGAATGGAGCTTGAACTATCATTTCGTTCTTGGGTGACTTTAATTTCATGCTGCTTGAGAGTGAAAAGTAGCTTTCGACTTCAAAACGTGAAGTACACGCGCGAGCTGTGTGTGTTTTGTATGTAATCCTAAACTCGTTATTAATTATATAAACACACTGAATTAGATCAAAGACAGTATAGTATAGTATATATAAGGCTGCTGCCTCGAAACAAAATTAATTCTAAAATACATCTACATCGGCTAATTATTCAAGGTTACAGTCGGCGCTCCCAAGCGCGAGTTCCAATTGCGCTCGTCGCCAGAGCCGCGGCAGAAAATTAATTTTCCTTATTCAGAAAGCCCCATCGTGTACATATACAACCGCGACAACAATAACGTGACTCAACGAGGCCGCGAATCGAGTATTTCTCCGCGCATGAAACTACATCATGTATATATTTTTTAATGGCAGCACGCTTCTGCAGCATTCATATGCGTAGAGACAACTTGTATACACACACAAGCGATTCCGTCCGGCGAATAAACGTCAGCAACTCGATTAATCGGACACTAAACGGAATCTCCCCCAATAAATCAGACAGAGCGCGCGCGAGGCGCGAAGAAAGCCGACCTCTCACTCCCTCTCCCTCGCGAGAGAGACTGGCAAATGAGCCGAATTAAGAGCCCCTCTCACTCTCATTCAGCTTATATGCACGCACACTTATACAAGCGCGGGCGTCGCGCTCTCGATTTTAAAGCCGCGCGATCTCGCGACGCGAATGATCGTAGTATACGTACATAGCACTAGCACGAGCTCGATGACTTTACGGGCGTCGATGCTCGTTCGCTGTGATTTACAGCGCTCCTAACCTTCGGTCGTCGCCACCGCCTGCAGCCCCCGTCGACATTGTTTCGCGCTCTCTCGGCTTGTATAAGAGACCAAGAGAGCGCATCGCGCGAGCGAACCGTATTACTCTCTCTTTCTTTCACTCACTCACTCACTCGAAGCGAGGGACCTCGACCTTGGTCGCTCTCGATTCCACTCACGATTCGTTCGGTCGTCCGACGCTGCTGCTGCTGCTGCTAGCGCGGAAACCCTTGCGCGATTTAGGTAGCTCGGTTTTTTGTATCTCAGTATGCGTGTGTGTAGGTGAGTGATTTTTCGTTTTTCGGGTAGCGCGATGGATCAAGGATACGCGAATGCGGGATTCGGCCGGTTTAAATATGCACGGCCCGGCTGATGAGAGCGAGAGATTTACGATGCCGGGTGGTAACCCGAGTCTAGTGGGATATAGCCGGGCGACTGTTTCTTCTTATTCGTCTTCCTTGGAAATATATATTGTGCAATAAAATTTTATTAAATGTACTGGGTTTCGGTAGCCGATCACCGCAGATAAAAGGTTTATTAGAGTATTAATTAATTGGCTGTATAGATTTGTCGCGTGGAGTCGCCGGTTACTCGTTACGTAATGATTTGTAAGATATCTCGTTTCTAATCGCTAACTCTATAAACATTTTTTATAAAATCTACGTAAAGTGATTCGACTTCTCCAACAACCTGAAAAACTATCCACAGTCCAAACCCCCACAGTAACAACTGCAACCTACCTCAAACCCCTCTCGCCAACTATAAAACAACCCCCTGCAATCCACACAGAGAGCGAAACTCTTCCCTCACTGTACACACGGAGAGAGAGAGAGAGAGAGAGAGAGAGAGAGCGAATCATAATTCGCTGACATCTCACTCGTGTCACCCGGTATAACGCTCGGTGAACGGAGGATGATGACACTCGCGAGCGAGCGGCAGTCGAGAGAGGGCCGAGAGATATTTTTACGTCGAAGTGGAGCGACACGCCGAGAGCAACAGAGACGGCTGCTCTCGCGCTCGCTCTCTCGCTCGCTCGTCTCGCTTCAAGTGCGAATCGTTCGCCACGCCAGTAAAACCGAAAGCGAGAGAGAGAGAGAGAATTAAAGCGCGAGAGAGAAGTGAAGCGCATATAATCGTGCTTTTTCCTGTATAAGTGAAAGGGTGAGTGGGCGGAATAAGGAGATCTTGTAGTTCAGTTTTGAGATTCGACAATGATATTGATATTAGAACGGTGGATCTGAAAAAAGTTTGAATAGTTATAAGATCTTAAAAGCTCGCGAAACTTTCATTACTCCCATTCCTTACTCATCACCCTTACTTCAGAAAAAGACTTCGGCACTCTACCAATGAACAAAAAAAATAGACTTCTCGCGCAAAAGCCCGCACGTGAAATTCATCCGCAATCCGGTTCGCGCTCGCGGAGCCATGCTCTTTCGAAAGAGAGCAAAGGCGCCTCCTCCTCCGAGTCGGTGTAAGATGGAATAGATGTTGTTTTGTAGTGCCGGAATAGATATTGGTGGTGGCTGGCGCGGAGACAGGGAGAGAGAGAGAGAGCGCGAACGTTTC
>JAPYZO010000606.1:0-44911 GCA_030522905.1 Torymus flavipes | reverse complement strand
CAAGCGTGCACGCACGTTAATAGAGGACAGACGCGCGCCGAAGCCAGGAATAACCGTCAAGATGTCACACTTTCCATATAGACGTCGCGCTTGGACTCTGCTGCCCGATAACCTGCCCCGAGGTGGACCAGCTTCATGCTGAGCCTTTGAACATCGACAGTACCGACAAATTGCTCGCTTTAGACCTTGCCGCACGCGCGCGCAGGCGCTTACATCATAGCCGAAGTTTTTGAAGATGACTCGGTTTTGGCGAATAGCTTTTCGAAGCGGTTGAGAAATGAAGAAAGGAGATATACCTCACTATGCTGCACTGACTAAGTTGCAACATGTTAGCTAATGGTTACAATAGCATATCTTATGTATCTATTTGGTACTGTGTACCACTTTAGAATTTCCAACTACATATATTGAATAAATTAATTTACTGTTGAAAACTCCCGATCGCGAATATTAACATCTATTTTCATTCTATAGTCTGGCGAATACTATATACTTCTAGTTCATCACTAGGGACGCTAATAAGAGCCACAAATTACGTGCCGCCGCTCTGATCTTTATCGTGCAAACATCTGAAATGCAGCGCGACGAGGAACGCGGGCCGATGATAAAGTATCGAATAAAGTCTCTGCTGCACTGTATGTATACGCCTCCGCGAGACTACTATTCGTATATATACATCGGGCCGGCCGCGCAGTGCAGCTGCCTTAGCCAAGAATGCCGTGAAAAACGAGAGCGTATCAAAAGACAATTTTGTCACATTGACGCGAGCGAGCCAAGCGAGCGAAGCAGCGAAGAAGTAGCGTCCGTCTATAAAACAACGAGCTAATTGCCAAAGCGCAGAGTCGTTGTTGCGTTTGCTGCAGCAGCCGGGAGGGAGGGAGGGAGCGAGGGTTTAAACTTAGCTTAGCGTCGTCTCTCTAGAGAGAGATAGAGGGATGTGTATATAGGTACGTATGTATCATCGACGACGCAGCTGTATGAAGATTATTACAGGCTTGCGGATTCGGTTGAAATTGAATATTGATTTTAAAATTAAAATTGATATATATATATTTATTCTGAACGCCGATTATAATGCGATTAATTCTTATTGCAGATGAAAGAGTTTTAGTAAGAATTCTAGTTTGCTCATCTGTATCTCGAAACGATTGAGAAAACAAAGAAACGCTTTAGCGGTACATTGAATGCGAGAAGAGGCGCAAAACAAACAAGAACTATAGGAAAAAAGGAATATATGCTTACGCATCGTCGACTGAATGAAAAACGTATAATCAAAGACAATGAGACATAGCTGCGATTCAAAGGAAAGGACGACGATATGCAAACCGGAGGAATTCGTGGAAAGAGAAAAACAAAAAGCGTACGTATATATGCATAAGAGAGCAAGAGGAAAAGAAAGACGAAGAGATCGCGCGAGAGAGGCGAATAAGCACACGTGGGTGTCGAAACAGGCGAAGCAGTAGGTGCCGGTAGCTCGACTCGCTCTTTCTCTCTTGCTCCTATACTAAATGCGACGCGGCGATGACGTGGGTTTGATGAATGCCAGTCTGGTTATCGACGTGTGTGTACCGTGTATATAGGAATCGACTTCATAAATTTCGTCCCCGACAGAGAGCGAGAGAGTCGACACTGCTCTAGCCGCAGTGCGCGCGAATCGGGGTCATTATCATAGAGTCTCGTGTAGGCATCACATACGCGTACACATACATATATACGTGTGCACATATATAATACACCAGAGAACGAAGGAGCGGTGAGTTCCCACATCGCAATATGCAGAGTGCGAGAGAGAGAGAGAGAGAGAGAGAGAGAGAGAGAGAGAGAGAGAGGAGCACGATGATTTAAATGCGCACAATGAGACGTCCTGCACGCGCGTCGTCGTCGTCGACATGCAAAATCAATAACTACGTCGTCGTGTCGCGCGTCTTCCCGACGGCCGCTAGCGTCTCCTGTATAATACGAGCGGGGAGAGGACGAGAGAATGGCTTTCGGCCTGGAGTAGGAAATATTCCAGATCCGCGCCGATAAGGAACAGGTTCACATGCGACACCGGGCCACTACTATGCTGTGTATATAGCCTGGGACGTTTTTCCATCGTCGTCGGTCATTATACGAGAGGCGAAGAAAAAATGTGGATACTTATATCTTTTTAGTATTCAGCTCGCGTATCAGTACAAAGTGCGCACGTAAATTACTTAGACGTAGCGCGCGTGTGACCTAATGTGCTTGTAATTTCACGTAAAAGCGACGGCTCCGGTCAAAATTGAAATGTCGCGGTGGCCTAGAGAGAGTAGCCGACAAACGGAGAATATGGGAAGAAAAACTGGTTCGCGCGTCCGTCAATTTGGATGCATGAGACATGAGGCTATATACGTGATCCCCGACACAGAATTCGCGGCGCAATAACATCTCTCGGTAAGTTAGGGCAGAGGCAGTAGGCAGACTCTCTCTCTCTCTTTCGCAGACGCGTGCATGCATCCACGTGCAGACGGGCGCACTAAAGACACTTTACTCGCAGCGCCGAGTGAGCAGCGCACAAACAAGACGACGACGAAGACGACGCGAAGAGAGAAGGAGAGAGAGAAAAAAAGGGACAACGATACCGCTGAATCACTACGTCGCGTACACGACATTGGAAGCGGAACGTCGATTCGCTCGCTCGCGGCGTTGTTGTTTTCCTTTTTTTATTCTTTATTTCTCTCTGTCTCCTCTCCCTCCTCTTTCTCTCCTTTCGTCGGGAGATAGAGGCCTGGCTCGCTCATATGACAAGGCGCGAGAGACAGGGACGTGTCGTTACTTCGGCGAGCACGTTGGCACACCTGCCCGCCGCATTCCTGCCAACCTAGGCGCGAGTGCACGACTCGCGCGTGTACGTGTATTACAGACGACGGCAACGACGACGACGAAGACGACGGCGTGAGCTAGCGACGAAGACGGCACGAGGGCGTTCGCGGATCCGTGCTGAACTCGTGTCTCGACCCCGTTTTCTCATTGTTCTGTGTGTGTCTCTGTCGTATGGCTCGCGAGGAAAAGAAGAGGCAGAAGCACCGGGTGAATCGGTCGCGAGCGTGCCTAATGCTTTTTCATCACAATTATGAATAAGCTAATAATTTACGTCGTTTACTGTTATTTCCCGTTGAAATTGTTTTTATACAATAATTTAATATGAAATATCTAACGTTTACCATATAAAGAGTAATAATAGATCGTAAACATGAAATTTGATGACACACATTAGTACAGTTTTATATTCCATCAATCCCGTCTTCGTCGTCAACCTCATTAAAAATTTTTTTGTCCCCACCCAATGCATAAACATGCGATCCTTCTTTCACCCCGCGAGAACGAGAGATTCGAGATCTCTGATGGATGGCGGCTAATGGAGCAAAGTGTAGAATGGTAAAACCGGCGAGCTTCTTTCAATTTCGTCGCTTCTTTCTCGTCGACCTACAGTCTGGCTCACGTGTACATATATAACACACCGCAGATCTCTCGGCATTGTCATCGCAGATAACATTCTCCCATCCAGCGAACCTTCCGCACTTATAAACCTTTCGTCTCGCTGCGAAAGAGAGAGAGGGAACGCGACAATGACCACCCAGGCGCTATCTCCGAATGACAAATGCAACTCGTCCCCTTGCGCTGGCTCGTCGCTGCAGCAGCTCAGGATCTGTCTACCTTTCAACTGCTCCTCCTCTCGCTTTTTTTCGCTATCGGCGACCGAGGAGTGTTGAGAGAGCTGTCGTCATCGTCGTCGTGCTGTTGTAGTGTCTCGAAGACAGAGGCCGAGGAAGAAAAAGGGTAGGGAAAGGCGCCATGCCGCTCTTCTTTCTAATACCGCCCGCGTCTCTGTATGTGTGTCGTCAGAGCGCGAAAATGCGCTCGCGGACCCGAGCACGCAGTGACTGATCCTCTCAACGACGTGTCGTTTCGTTTGTCTCTCTCTCTCTCTCTTTCGTGCCGCGTCTCTTTCTTGGGAGAGCCCGCTGATTACTATCGTCGCGTGCACGGCGTGTGTACGCACGCGACACTTGGGTTGCGGCTATATACTCCTACCCCCCTGGCTCCCATTCTCGACGCAATTTAGCTGGCGTTGGCTTTGATCCGTCAAATTTTTGGATGTCGCGATTCTTTTTTCTGACCCGGCTAAGATGGTGCCCGAGATAACGTCCGGTTATAATTAGAGTAAGAGGCGCACGAGTGGCGTTTTAAAACTCGAGGAAGTAAATAAGGGGGGTAACGACGGTATACGTACGAGATTCGCGAGTGCTTTTATCAAGTTGGGCAAAATTTTATGGTTATGGTCTAAAGTGACTGAGATTTTTTTTTGTAAAGAAATGCGCGTAATTGGCGGATTTTTTATAAGAGTCGTGAATTGTACAGGAAAGAAGTTTTGTCTCAACTGATACATCAGAATAAATGACGTTCAACTTGAGACTGTGAGGGATATACAGATATAGAACTCTTGTTTTTCCACGCCAAAAATAGACAGCGAGTATTAATACACGGCGAAATCAAAATACGTATACGAAATCCGACTTATCCTCTCTTTTTTTCCTCCTTTTCGTCAAAAGTGCAACGGCCGATCGTTTCTCGCCGGGCGCGCTCTTCATCTCCCTCTCTCAATGTGTTTCTCTCTCCGCAGCCGAGAGAGAGAGAGAGAGGCTCGACAGGTCGGAGACACATCGGTCGACGTAAAAGCTGTCCGAAATTAACGGGTTAACCCGCGTACGTTCGCGCAGCAGCGGTCGTTAAATTTAGATGGCCGCGCTTGGAAAAGGTGCGCACGCGCGAGCGAGTAAGCGCAAGGGAAAGCGAGAGAGAGAGAGAGAGGGAGAGAGAGAAAGAGACATATACACACGCGGACGGAGAAGAGGAAAGAGAGAAACAAGAAGCGAAAGAAAAACGAGGAGACGAGAAGGAGGAGAAAAAAATTCTCTCTCGTGCGCCGCGAGAGATGCTCTTTCAGCCTCGTAAAATCACAGGCCCAATCCGAGAACGGAGACTCGGCGGCGCTCACGAGGGTAATAAGAAACGAACTGGCGAATTGTCGGTCGAACCAAATTTTCTATTTACAAAGCGTATCTCCCAATTGTTTTTTTTCCTTCACGCTACTGCCTTTTATTTAATCCCTATAAGCGTATAATTGTTTTCGCAATTTCGGTGAAAGTTGAGCGGAAAATCTTTACTGTGTGTTTTACGCGCGATTTGCAAATTGCGAATGATGCTAGAGGTGGGTAAAATTTGTATTTTACTACCCCGCATTACGAGGCAGAGAAAGAGGTGCCGTACTCGTATCATAAGGGGGAAGAAAGTTCTCTCGTTTTACTACCCGGAATCGAGAGTAGATCCCCGCGTTCTAGCTCCCCGGAAGTCGTAGGAATTTCGGGTTCCCGCTCGGTTTGCCGAGATACATCCGGCCGTATACGACTCTGTAACAACCCGTGTATATATACGCACGGTTAAGTGTCGATCTTCACTTGCACACCCTACACCCTCCCTTACTTCACCTCTTGACATACGAATTTTATACCTACTCGGAAAAATCAAATCAACACTTTTATTACCTATATAATTCAAATAAACGTATATCCAACATATAACCAGAATCGCATTTTTAATAGCCTACCTCTTACCATCAAATTAGATCCACAGCCAAACCGGTACTCGGCTAATCCTCGCAATCGCTCCGGCGCGTTTCATTTCGCCTCCTCGCATAATCTCTCAACCCATATAGCGCGTGTCGCCGCAAAGCCCAAACTCCCTCTGCATATCGACAATGCATATACGCGCGAGAGCTAAGGATCGGCATTCGTATATACCTCCCCTCCATAATCCTCTAATAGGATTTATAAGCGCGAGCTCAATTACCTTCAGTCAAGTAATGCGCGCGCCCCGTTTACCAGCCGTAATTTCCGCCGCTCCCCCGCTCGGAGGAGGAGGAATACGCTATACCCGGGATATATATCGAGCAGCCCGGTGTAGATTAGCGATTATTGCGCGAACGGGGTGGTGGGCGAGCTTGAACGCGTATGACTGATGGTATAATGTAGGTCAGTTAAGTATTATAGGACATATTGTTTTTTTTAGTATATACGCGTTGGATGTATCAGTAGACACACTTTGTATAAGTATCGGATTTTATGAACGATGATAAGAGTAAAAAGCTCGGGCCAGAATTCACTTAAGACCGCCCGAGCCAGCCGGACTCTCCGCCAAATGAACCTTAAATTTGGCATCGAGCGGATTTATCGGCAATTTTTTGGCCCCTCGCGCTCCGCACTAAAAGATAACTCTCCCACCGGCGAAATCAGCCCAAAGAAGCCGATGGAACCCGGGGCTAAAAAGCATATCGTATTTATGTACACTACACAACGTGCTGATGCAGCGGACTTGCACTTTCAGGCGCGGGGCTTTTTCGCTTAGACCACACATATTTCTCCCTCTCCATTCTCTCTCTCGCGCTCATTCTTGGGGCTCTCCCAGTGCAATAACGATAAAGTCCGGCGAGATTCGTCTTTGCAGGCGGCTCACGTAGCGTCACTTTTTTCGCGATCGTACATCTGAGCGGCGGTGGCGGTGGGAGGGTGTATACCTATATACGCGGACAAAAATGCCTGGGTGAATAGTCCTCTTCGCACCTCGTGCGCGCGCGACCTCCGCCGCGAGTAATCTTTTTTCTCCGAGGGCTACCTTTTAGGTCGTGCGGTTGCTCTCGGCTCTCTCTCTCTCTCTCTCTACGTGTGCGAGCGCGAGCGTTATCGTAAAAAACACTTTGAGCGTAACTTGATATATTTAAGTTTGCCAGAATGGACCGTGTGCGGCGGCGCACTTAAACTCGAATAAACGTGAGACCCCGGGATTATTATATTCTCGTGAACGCCCGGTGATGATACTAAATCGATATAAAAGGGACCGTTAAATAACTTTGTCTTTATATAAAACAATATATGTAGTTTGTTGTATATAATCATTTAAGAAAAGCGAAACGAATCTACTTTCATTTGTTAAAAGGTAATAATACGTTCCTCGGTGCGATGTGTGTAACTGTAACATTTTAATTAAATCTGGACCACCTCTACGACCCATAAGCCGGAGCGCTAACAATCAAAACAACTCATCCTCTCGAAGAGCCTTTACTCTTTCACGCTCAAACGAAGTACCACTACCGTGCGATACAGTCTCTCTTTCTCTCTCCTTCTCGTCGAAACCCATCAACTCTCCATCCTCGCTTCTACTTTTTTCACGCACATATATCCCTTGTCCTTCCATCGCCGCGGGCCACAGTGCAGTGTCGCTGCAAAAATGCCGAGATCCGTGCACAGGATAACACGCGCGCTCTCCCAAACGTTCACCTGGAATGTGCGTGATGCGCGCGTTTTCGAATCTCACGCGAAAAGTCCCCGCACGACGATCCGAAGAAACCGATCTTTCTCTCCGCAGAAGAGCGAGAAAAAAAGGACCAAGAAGAAGAAGGAACCGGAGAAACTTCATCGACGCTCGATTCCAAACGAAGCGCGACCGCGAAGTTAGGGCCGGTATAAATAAGCAGAAAAAAAGGAGGACGCGAGTAGAAAAATAAAAGAGAGAGAGAGAAGGCAAAGGGAGAGGACTCATATATCCCTCGCACTCCCTCTAAGGGCAGCGCTGCTGCTGCTGCACTCCTGAAAAGCGACTCCTTCTTCCTTCTCCCCCCATGCGCGCGTGCGCGCGCGCCTTTCATGCGAGCCGGCCCGTTAATCCTCGGCGCGCTCGCGCGCAGATCCCGCGAGGATCCCACGGAGATGCACCCAGAGAATTTGCATACAAGATCTCCCCGGCATCTCTCTCCTCTCGCTCTCGTCGCTGGACGCGCGCGACGCCGCGGCTGCCGCTCCTCTCTCCTCCAGCTCTTTTCTCTCCCTCGTCGTCTTCTCTCTCTTTCGCCTTCTATATAATGCTATATAACTATGCTGCAGCGCTGACTCGGAGCTGAGGAATCGACCCGCTTATAAGTTCGCTCGTATATAAATGTGCGCGTGTCATTCGTTTTCTCGACTATCTCTGCCTCTCTTCCGAGCGTAGTATAGACGCACCGACATGGGAATCCCTTTCGTTACTTTGAAATCGACACTGCGGCGACCACTGACCACTCGTGTCATATTTTTTTCGACGTTCCTGCCTCGGAAGCAGATTGAATCTGCTCATGTTTATTGTACTTTGGTTTACTGTTATTTTAGATGTAATAATGATTTTAATTACCACTTCGTTAACATCGAAAATTTAAGATATAAAGATTTCATTGATATTCAAAGCTACCAAAACCACAACATAAATACACCCTAACAAAAAAAAACACTTATCCCACACTTACAAGACAAAAAATACATCTCGGCCGTGTTCACCCTCGCTCCTGCGAATCTATTCCCCTCAGCCGCGGAATCGCCTCAAGGAATTTCAACGCGCTCTCTCTCTCGCTCGCGGGGCGAAATCTCTCGTGTTGCCGGAGGTGCGAGTAGAAGGAGGAGGACGACGACGACGAGGGGAGAGAAAAAAAAGAGGGCGCGCAGAAAAAACGCGAAAAACAACGCGCGGTCCTCCCGCGGGAACAATGGCACACAGCGCGTGCAGTGCGGTACTATGCCGCAGAAGCCGAAGCTTTTAAGGAACGGGAGAACGGATCCTTTCGGTTCGGCTTTGAAACACACCTGAGAGCGAGGAGAGAGAGGAGAGAACTAGCGTCCCGGCGAATTCGCATATTCAAACAGGACCCGCGGGAACCCTTTGCTCCTCGGCTACATTGATTTCGCGCGGGAGGAGAGACGACGAGAGAGAGAAAAAAGAGATTTCCTTCTCGTGCGCGAGGATCATTCTCACCGTGGCCACGGGGGCCGGGTTTCGATAATCTGCGCGAGCAAAAAGCTTATTGATGCCCGGAGGTTTTGTCAAAAAAAGGAGTGTTTGTGTTTCAGCTAAACATATAACTTTATTACAGGTGAGTATTTCTGGTAATTTGAAAAGTGAAGATTTGTTTATGCTATAATTTTACATAACTAATGATTATACACAATTACCCTAATTGACAAAGTACAAGGATATTTTATTAATCACACGAAAGAAAAGTTTCCACGCTCTAGATAAATATGTAAAACTCCGTCTCTACCGCAGCTAAACCTAATCCATTCGGAATCCCGGCCATCCAATAAATTACCGCATCGCCCCGAAAATTAATCATAGGAGCGAGTATATATAGTAGCACTAGACATTACCCGCAAGTGATTTCCGATATAATTAACTTTTTCCATTTAGAGCCGGCACTTCCTAAATCATAATCGAGGCCCATCTACTTAGCGGTTCCTCAAGGAAATTAAAAAGACAATCGGGGAACGCCCCCTCAACCCCGCCGCTTATACACACACACATACGCGCTAGGGTCCACACGAAGCGATCAATGTATAGTGCCAAAGCCCGGCACGCACTTTCGGCAGCGGGGGCCGATATATCGAGTGACGTGACCCCGAAGAATTTGACGCTCGTCCGGGGCCGCAGCCGAGGCTTCCCCAGAGTTAATCCGAGCCATATACGCGCGCTATTACCGTTAATTATATTTTCGCAGAGAGCGAGAGAGAGAGAGAGCGTAGCTTCCTCGAGGGGTTGCACATATACGCGCACGTGGGCGCAGCGAGCTAGAGAGAGAGAGAGAGAGAGAGAGAGAGAGAGAGAGAGAGAGAGAGAGACGCACGCATGCGTAAGCTCTGCGTGGGAAGGGAGAGCTCATCCCCTATATACCGCAGCGCACATATATATATACATATACACGTACATATACAGCGACGCTCTTCTCTTTCTCCCTTGGCGAAGGGCAGGATTAAATTGGCACCAATTACCAGCAAAACACCCTCCACGCTCTTTCGCCCCTCCCTTCTTTTTCCATCTCTTATATGCCACGCATGTGTGCGCGCGCGCGTCTGCGAGGCTCTCTCTCTTTCTCTTTTATTCGAGGTGTCTTGTGCCGACGCCACCGCTGCTGCTGTTGCGGGGTGAAAAACAAAAGGTGCCGAACACACGCGCGCGCGTTGGCGGTGTAAATGATTTCCTAGGCAGGCGCCTGGGCGAGAGAGAAGTATATTATTATTCAGTGTTGCTGCTGCTCTCTCTCTCCCCGACTTTCCTCACCCTACATCCTAATGGTTTTATTTTATTTTTGTGCGGTTGATGTTAGTTTGTAATGTTCGGCTGTAGCTAATTTCGATGTGGAACGAATGCGGGGGGAGATCATTTGTTATTGTAAGACTTTTTTTTTTTAATGTAAGTGAAGTTTCGTGTATAGCTCTCGGTATCGAACGAGTTTTACGTATATATAAGTGTATTCTGGGAGCTTGGATGATATTAATGATTCGTCGATAATGATTATTGATGCAGCGAATTTCACTGTTTTTATTATGTATAGAACAATTATCCGATATAAAAGTAACCGTGACGTTCGGTGAACGTAGGAGATTTGAAAAGCGACTGACAACAAAACTTACGGTGACATCACTATAATTTCCGTAGTGAAATCTCTATTATTTTCACCGAACTGTAATAACCGATACGGTCATTTTCATCGGAAAAGTCTTTTTCTCTCCGTCGATAACTTTTACCGCTATTCACATTATAAATTCCGAAATATTATATCTATTCTTCAATAATTCAACCTATTTTAGATTCTACCTTTCAGCGACTATAAACTGTTCTTTAAATTTTCAACCTCAACCTATTATACACGCTCGCATTACTCATGCAGCCGACACCGCACGAATAAAGATAATAATCCCTAATTCACGTCGGACGAGCCTGGAATAAAAAAAAAACGAAGAAGAGAAAAGAAGAAACACTTACATTACTACAGAGACGAGGCAAAGGAAAACGCATCTAGTATATATAGGGAAAACGTCGTGCACAGTGGATCCTCACTCGTATGTATAGCACAAGCCGGGCGCTTAATTCACGGAACGCCATAAGTTTTCATAATGCATTGATAATGGCACTCGCAGGGCGTGACCCGCTAGCCCAGCTGACGCGCTCTCCTCTTTCTCTCTTTCTCCCCGGTCATAATAATATAACAGCGGCGGTGGCTCTTTCTCGCTCGGGCGATAACTTCCTCGTACCCGCAGCCGGCGCGCAGGTAGCAATCTTGCGCCTCCCTCGTTGATCGCTCTCTTATATACACGCGCGCGTGCGAGCTGGCTCATCCTTCCTCCCCCAATGTCAATAGGGCGGTAATAGCGGCGACCCACCCCCGCGCGTAACCGGCTATGTGTTTATCCGAATGGACGCTCTCTCCTTTCTCGATCGTGTACGCGAATTATTGTTATTTGTTTTTGTTTCGTTTTTTACGCAAGTATCGGAGTATATGGTTGCAATTGATTCCTCGCACGCGTGCACCTCGTGCGATGCGCGAGAGTTCGTATATGTCTATGGTAGTCGATAATTTATGCGGAATGACTAATGCGATTTGCGGAGAGAGGAGAAAAAAGGGAGGCGGAGTAGCGATGAGCGCGAACGCGCGCTCTTGTCCGATCGGCTTTTAATGTGTGTTTAATTTTTCAATTTTTAATAGCAGTGGTTAGCGCACACGTGGAACACACAATAGGATTCTAGAAATTGATTTTTACAAATTGTAGGTCGACGTGTGTCTATAAGTATTGCTTTGGATATTCTTCTTTATTAATAATCTATGATATATTTCGAAATTAAATTTTGGAGGACTTTCATACTCATATTTAATTCGCATATAATTCAACGATATCGCTACTAAAAGAAAATTAATCTTGAATTCTATCTAGGCTAAATTATTTTCAAAAATTTTATTATCCTAATGAAAAACCCTTTCTCCAAACCTCTTACAGAAATAAAAAAAATAGCACATATATACATACCTGCACCCGGAGTTCCTAGAAAAAGTAAAATAAAGAAACAAGAAAACATTCGGAAAGAGCGTTATTCCCCGCAGACAATGTATTTATACGCGTTATATTCCCCTTCGAAAATAGAGAGAGAGAGAGAGAGAGACACGGAGAGAAAGAGCAACGAAGCGCGCGCTAGTCTCATCGTCGATCTATTTCGGTAGGCCGCCGAAGCCAGCTAAGGAAAAAGAGAGCGAGAGAGAGCACGCTGCTCATACACACTCTCTTCCTCTCGCTTGAGCGCAAATCCGTATACTCCTCTCGCGGGAGATACAGCAGCAACATAGAAAAAGATCCGTAATTTTCCACGAGCCTCACGTTCTACACCGCGGAGTAAAATAATTTTTCCGAGGAGCGCGAGCCTCAGCGCCGCGCCTGCCACGTCAGACCGCCGCGGTTACCTCGACAACAGCGCGGCACCGACACACGCGTTCTTGCCGCCGGCAAACACACGTACATATACGCTATTTTCCTTTACCTGCGTGTGCGTATACGTACACACGAGGGAGAGTAATAATCGCGCGTCGCGGTGTGTACAGAGCGCGACGACGGCGCAAGTATAAGAAGGAGTGAGTGAGAGAGAGGACTCGAGGCTTCGATACACAAATGGGCGGGTTATACGCGCGCCGAGGAATACCGCACTCGGCTCCAATTGGCCGAGGGTGTCGTTACACTTATCGCATTACTCGTGCGCGAGAGGCGCGACGCGGCTCGTGCGCGCGTGACGCCCGAGTGCAAGAGTTGACTCTGCCTATGTGTGTGTGTGTGTGTGTGCGTGTGCAAGCCGGCGCGACACCTTGCCACTTTGAGTTAATTTTGCTTCCTTATAAGAAGAGCCGCGGGAGGAGGAGCGCAAGGGACGGTGTGTGTGCGTTGAAACGTGTATGAGTGTGTTAGTGATTCGGGCTTTTGTTTTCGTCAATCGATGGTGGCAACGCGTGTAAATCAAAAGTGTGTTTATATACGAGATTTCATTCATTCGGTTGAATAAAAGTTTATATTGTTATTTTAGTTTAGAATTTTAGTATAGGCAGAGAAAAATACAGATTTAAAATGTATAAAAAGCTTTGTCGGTATAGACGTTTCAAGAAGAGCAAAAAAGTAGCTCGACTTTTGCATAAGAAAACAAACAATAAAAAAAATTACTTCTGAGGCTATATCCAGCGCGCGAGTCGACAATGCAAATATTAGCATCGAATAATTTATGGAACTGTCAGGTTATCGTTCAAAATAAATGACTATACACCTCGCTATAAGTATAGCGATTATCCACGAACGACGCGTTTCTCGGCCTATCTCAATCATCATTAACGTTCGCGCAGACCGTCGGCGCGACAACACTATAACCGCGCGCTGTTTCCGCCTAATCCTTGAATAAATTTTCGCCGTTTTTTCTCTCGAAATTGCGAGAAAGAACTGCTGCTGACCGAGAAAATTAAAATATAATCCAGCGAATCGCGCGTGCAACAGTCGCGCCGAAAACGTCGCGCGCGGATGACGCTTATACACAACTGTCGCGCGTAGGCGAGAGAGCCTCGCTCTCTGCGGATATTTCTAAAAATATTTGCGACGCATAACCAGCGCGACACGCTCGAGAGCAAAGAGAGACGAGAAACGAGAGAGTCCCTCGCCCTCGCACACACACTGTCGCTTTAATTTGAAGCATCGCGTAGGATACTTTTCGCCGAAAACGCGACGGCGACGAGCTCGGAAAGTGAGACGAATGGAATTCGAAGCGCGAGAAGAGCCAACGGCTCCTCTCTCGTGGACGGCTGGTATTATTAATCGCGCGAGATTTCTCTTTCTTTATTTCTTTGCCTGGTTCTCGCTCTCTTCGTCGATTTGACGGAGAGACTGTGTATTATTTTATACGCGTCGTGTAAAAAGTCCGTGGACAGGAGGTTTTTAATTGATCATCGCAAGGGGAATGTAAAGCTATTTTCGCACGCTCAATTTGTATTTATAAACCAGTTGTTTACGCATAGGTAGCTCAAAATAATTAATTAACCTGTTTTCTATCTAGTATTTACACTTGCCGCTATATATTTTCGGCCACCTGGCAATTGCTATTGAACTGATGAAACTATTATTGCGATAGTTTCCGCCATTAATAATGCGATATGGTTTTTTGTATATAGACAAACATAAACTATACTCTTATGAACTAGCACAAATCAATCTACAAACTACTAAAACATGAAAATAAAACACATAAATAACAATAATATTACAACACCAATGTAGTACTCACCCTTTCAGCTTTCTCAATGCTCGGCAATATTGTACTCGCCACTCTCGCCACGCGTTTCTTCGATTTTCAGAAAAAATAAAGCGCGATTTGCCGGTACACGCGCGGCAAAGCTTTACGGCCGCTAAACGCGACGGTGCAATGCAAATGTATAGAGGGGCCCTGGAATTTCATCGACGCGGAATTTCTCTTTCGTTCGCGAGAGAAAAGTGTATAAGGGTCGCTTTGGATCGCGAGAACGAGAGAGGGTGGCTCAGTCGTGGAAGGAAAGTGGTCCCGTTACAAGTTTTACTGCAGTTTTGCGGCGTGCGCGTGGGGAGCAAGCAAGCAAGCACGAGAGAGAAAGAGAGTGAGCGCGTGGGGAGAACTCGCGCTCGCTCGCGCAATTGAATTTAAATATTCAATTATGCGATGTGTAAATGAAATAGAAGCCTTATGCAAATGTCTACACGCTAAGGGCTGTTGCAAATTTAAAGGGTTAAATATTTATTAGCGGAGGGGTTAACCGAGATTTATGGGCAACAACCGACGCCCCCTGCCCTCTTTCCCTCTCCCCCCGCCTGCTTACTCTCTTTCCCGTCATTTGCCGTCGACTCGGTTTTCGTCTTTCCGAAAACGCGAGCGTGGCGAGTGGCCCCCTTCGCGTGCGTTATTATACCAACCTCGTCGATAGCATCGACAAACGCACGCGCGTTTATATATGCACTCGAGACAAAGAGAAAGCTTCGAACCAAGCAACCACTCGACGACGTCTGCTGTTGCTGCTGATGTTCATCCTCTCCTCATCGGCGAACTCGTGTGTGAGTGTGTATGTATATATATATATGTCTCTTCGTGCGTAGCTGTTCCTTTCTCTCTCTTTCTGTTTCCGCCCAAACAGCCAGATTTATTTTTGAGAGAGTATATTTATACAAATTCTGTGTGTGTCTGAGAGAGCCGTTGCCTCTTTCTCGATTCGAGTGAGAAAAGGAACGTACGGATGAGCATGCTATTATAGATTTTTCGGTTTCAAAAAAAACGGGATGATAAAGGATTGATAAAATTTGTTTTTTTTTTCGGTCGGAGTGTATAAGAGAGTGAGAACGTATCAAATAAATATGTAGTCAGAGATTTTCGTTTTAACTCAACAAGGCTAACATTTATTTATAATGAAAATACGTTGATTGAGACAATGGTTTGAACAGTATTCATTATCGGTAATATATTATATCGCTATAATGCTAGTCGTATACAATGTGCGGGTGTGTTGTTTCCTTTTTTTTTTATTATCCTCCACTTCCAGCCTTAAGTCTACATCGAAAAAAATTTCTCATTAATCTTGCGTTTTCTTTACTTCGCTTTTTTTTTTATTAATATCCATAATTTTTTGTTCTCTTTTCTTTTTCTCATCTTTTCCATGTATATTAACACACATACATTGACGATTCCTGTCGGTAAGAAGACTCATATGCCGCTGCGTAAGTTTTGCGCGTCTTTTCATTATAAGAGACTCGGTGTCTGTGTGTGCGCGCGCGCGTATATCGTGTATACTCTCCAAATATTTGCAAAATGAAATTTCACCCCCCGACGTCCATGAATAGAGCGTCGAGTTTCCCATCGCGACGAGTGATCGAAGATTCTCTCGGGCTCGCGCGCGAAGCGAAATTTGATTTTGAAAGGTTCGGAGAGCGCACGTGTCGCGTTATACATCATAAAAAAACACGCTATTTTCTTTTTGTTTCTTTCATCATACACGTTGGGTGAAAATTCAGAAAAACTGTCGCTTTTTCGAGTGCTCTCTATATATGAATTATATCTCTCGCTGCGGCGACAGACACCGGCTTTAGCACAGGCGCGAGTACTCGCGCGGACGCGTCTTTTTCTCTATCTTTTTCTACTATACGTCGTTCTAATAAACCGACCAAAACAGAGGCGCAAAAACGTGCCGTCGCGTGAGTAAAAGTGAACAATAAAAAAAAAAGACAATAATAATAAAAAACAGAACACATGACGAGAAAAGAATGCGTCGCGAATGCTCGCGCCTGAAGCCGGAGTCTGCTTTTATATACATACACATATATACAATATATGTAAAGTCCGTCGACTCGATCTGTACAGCAATAATTAAAAAAGTTGTATATATAAGTATATAGGAACGCGCGACAAGGAAAGAAGAAGAAAAAATTCTCTGCGTCTCTTACGTGTCTGTGTGTGTGTGCACCAAGTTTTAACAAATGCGAACAAACAATTACTAGTTCGTATATAAACAAGGAAACATATTTAAGAAATTACCTAATGCGTTTATAATAATAAATTCAACACGACATCAACAAATGCATCCTCCGACGGCTATAGTGTCATTCGCTTTAATGCTGGATCGAGCGAAATAATATTCACGCGACTCGATGTGTATATATATATATATAATAATCTATTTATTTATAAATCTCGTATACACGCTGCTTTTCCTTGTTACCTCTATGTATATAGACGTATAAAATGAATCAACTCGCTCGTCCGGTATATTGTTGTACAAAAAGATCCAAAAAAAGAAGATGAAAGCACATACTGCGCGCTCGCGAGACGGGACGAACGAACGGACGAAACGGAGAACATAACACACACATGTACATATATATAACATATAATAAAGAGGCGCCACAGCTCGACCTATACGTATGTGCGTATATATGTGTATTGTGCGCGTCTGTGCTTTTTTTCCACCTCTCCATCTCTCTTCCAAGCCGCGGCGTGAATTTAAACTAACCTCCCTCTCGAATAAAGAACGTTTTAATTAATTAAGTACAGTCTCTCTTTGCGCGCCGAATGCGCCCGCACCGCTCCTCGCTGCTATATGCAAACTCTATGGCACTAAGTATTCACGTGATTACGCTAAATAATATCCCCGTCCATCTCCGCGGCTCGAAATATACGTGAAGAGAGAGAGTGAAACGTTAATGCATATTACGTGTAAAAAAGTATAATAAAAACAAAGATGAAGAGAGGAGGAGGGGAGACGAGAAAAAAAGAACAAGCATTTATGTATTCGGAAGGATATTATAAAAAAAAACAGACGAATGGACGTCTCGCGTTCGCGCCTACGACCGTCGTCGTCGTCTGCCCGCGCGCAAAAATCCAAATGCAACGCACGAGGCCTGTGTGTGTGTGTGTGTCTCGTTTTCTCGCAGAGCCGAAAAAGCAAATGAAAAACAGAAACCGTTCCTACACGCACCCACGCACACAGGCGCTCGCACGTCGCCCGTGACGCTCGTCGTTGCATTTATAAAAAGAAACTTCTCGCAAATTCAAACTTAACCATCGAAATCTACATATATAAAAAAAAATCTCTATTCTCGTTCATCGGCTTCAAACTCTTTTCCTTTCTCTCTATGTATACGATAATAATAATAATATAATAATAATAAAAAAAAAACATCAAATTATATTCACATATAGTAATAAGTCTCATCTTATAATTTCATGAACAAACACCTCGCATTTCCGAGTCTCATATATATCGCATTCGCACAAATAATAATGCCTTATTGAAAGAATGTGTACAATAAAAAAAAAAGAACGTCTGCGTGTGTGCTCGTAAGCGGCACTCGCTCGTTGCCGAGATAATAAAACAATGCATATAATAGTCGTCGCAAACGCATCGCTCACTTGAGTTAATGTATATATATATATTTATTTATATATGTTTTGCAGCCTTTTTGAAGATATATATATATATTATATAATAATGTGTATCACCAGACATCATTTAATTTTGTTACTTTTTTGGGGGTTAGGGGCAGATTTGTTTGATCTGGTGAACAACAACAATAACCGAGATGGAGACATCTCGGCCCTAGGTTCGGCACTCGTAACTAGGGTTCCGACCAGCTAGGGCGCCGAGAGTCCACCCACCAAACTCCGTACTTTTGTTTTCTGGAAGAAGCTCAGGTAAGAAGAAAAAAATAAGAAGAACGAGCGAGTTGAGAGGAGCGAGAAGGTGGCTTTCAAGGTCACACACCTTCTCGCGTGCTCGCTCTCTCTCGCTCTCTTATATACTCGAATATATATATATGTATAGCTCGGATGCCACGTTCGCTCGTGCGAGTGCAGTCTCCTTTGGCGCCTCGAGTGTCGAGTCCAAATGCCGAGAGAGTGAGAGAGAAAGAGTGGGGGGACACCCTTTCGTCTCTCTCTCTTTCTCTCTCTTTCCATTGTGTTATACTTTTATCAAAACTCCGCGCCTTGTCGGCCTCCGTACCTGCGTCGAGCTACGGGGTCGCCAAGGTGTTCTTTTTGCTCTCTCGCTTACACTGTGACGTATGCACTTATATGTGTGTATATGTGTGTATTATTCGTGTATTGGAGCGCTTCACCCCTTGGGTACCGCACTCGCATATCGATATACACTAGCATATGTATATGCTTCACGTCTCTGTGTGTGTATGTAATGTTTCGTGAGTAGTATATATGTACGTGTGTATCGTGGTGCGTTTTGATTTATCGGGAAGGGTGTGTGTATTGTGCGTACGTACACATACACATATGGAGAGTGCGAGGGGAACGCTCTCATTTTTTTTTTCTTACGATCCGTTCCATACGCACACACACAGTGTGTATGTGTACGTGCTTTTGCACCGCGTATACAGGCGCGAACGCCCCAAAGGAGGCGGCAGAGCACTTTGCTTGGCATCCGAGTTCTTTTTTTTTATTCTTTTTCATTTCAAGTTGCTTCGTCATGACATGTAATGTAAGGCGGAGAGACAGAGAGAGTGAACATGATTCTCTCTCGCTCTCTCGCACGGAAGCAACGATTATTGATTTATTGATTTTCATCTTTTTTTTTGTATAACAGCAGAAAAAATTAGGGTAAGTACGGGGATTGGGGGTGGACCTCGCGCGCCCTGCCGGCCAGGACTTCGTACCTCACACAACTCCCTAGTTACGAGTACCGAGACCTAGTCTGACTTAAGAAAAATTGGGGGGTGTTTTTTTTTGTTTACTCTTTCTCTTTTTGTTATTCAGTTCGAATACTCTAGCTTTACAATATTGTACACAGACAAAAAAAAAGTTGAATTTTGACTAACCTTTTTGCTTACTTATTTAATTTGGCAGTTCTCTCTCTTATACATTTTTTTCAGTTTTTTAGTCATTTCTCTCGCGCTGATTTCTGATAATATATACCGATCCCGATACAATAATAGCATTACAATATGACACATATCGCGCATGCCAGCACGTTGCTTTTCTCTGAAAAATCTCTCTTTAACTTTTCTTTTTTATTTTATTTTTTTTTTTCAAGAAATATTGAAATATTCGTGTTTCCTAGCGTGTGTTTCAATGAAAGAGAATATACAAGCGTTTTTCTCCTTACACGGCAGACCGCACACAATTCCCTTAACTTTCCTTTCTCTCGCCTATTATAGCTAAACGTGTCTAACTTCTCGCGGACGCGCGCGAAATATAAAACTTCGATATTTACGCGCGGCGCCCGACCTCGTATACGGTTATTAGCGGAGCACGCCGTCTTTTTTATTTATTTATGATTATTTTTTTTTTAGTTCATCGAAATGGTTTACGTAGTTCGTGTATAGACGAGAAAAAACGCCCGCAAAGACGAAATAACACACGTACACGCATATTATATACGATTATATCGGAAGAAATGCAATTAGCTCGTTTTTCTCAATCCCGTAGTGTTAACCTTATTGTAATACAGTCGCGATTCTTTCGTATAATCCGTCCTTTTCTCAACTACGATAAATCTCCTCTCAATTGCATTGAATTACGATTATGGTAACCTAATCACTAATAATTTAAAATCTACCAAAGTCTAATAATCTCACGCACACGCGGGACCGCGTAACTCGCGTCCGCAACAAAACAAAATTTTTTCCGACACACGCCTTAAAATGTCTATACGCGATTCTCATAATTCTTAATATATGTATAATATATAATTCATTTAAAAATAGACACAAATGCATTTTGTGACGTTAGACTTATCAATTAATTACGTATATCTTGATCACGATTAAGGTTCCCCACAAATGCACATATGCGTATCATTTGTTCGTTTGCTCCGAGACTGAAGCGTTAATAATGTAAAGAAGAGCGCGACGCGCGACTCTCTCGAAGAAAAGTATTCGCCGTGTTATAAGCGTTTCGAGCAATTACTAATTATAGTAAAACGGAAAGAAATATTTAAAAAAAACGATCGCGGCGGTTGCGCAAAAGTGCGTCGCTCTTGGTACTTTAGGCGACCGCGCGAAAAATCTCCAGCCTGGAGACGAGTATATATAGAAAAAATGAAGAAAAAACAATCGTTCAGGAACGTTGAGATCCGACGTATACTCTTGATTTACGTATCACGTGACTTTCGCGACGATCTTCGCGTCCTTCAGAGGCAGCTTCGCGCTCTCGCCGTTACGGTCGTAAGCGACACTTGGCAAATGAAGCGCATAATAATAATAATCACCATCGTGGGTGCAATGAGGAATCGCGTCTCGAAATCGAGACGCGATTCGCGATAATATATAAGTCGCGCCAAGTTGCCTCCGGAAAACGTAAGAGACGGACTAATCATGCCTAACACTGTGTCCCTACACTGAATTTGCCCTAAAGTAAATACAAACGCACGCCCACGTAATGCCCTCTTCGTAAAAAAAAACAATGAACAGTAATGATGAAAAAATTTTGATTCTCGATACCCGATCCACGACATTATAGACAGTCTCTTCCTTCTTCGTCTTTCCGCCGCCCATGGCTCTATATCCTTCCTCTCTTTGCCTTCAAGGTCACGCGACAGAGAGAGATTCATCACTCCGGTCTTTAAAATAAAACAAGAGAAACGTCATGCAGAATCGACGCGCGGAGGCCGGCTCGATATCACCGAGAGCTTTTTTTTCAGGCTTCCGACGTCAACGTACATTTTTTTAATAAGAAAACAGCATTGTCTAGAGATAAAGGTGTCTAAAAGTTTCTCTCTCTCTCTCGGAGGCGTGACCTTGAAAGTTGAAAAGTAGCTAGAAAGCATCGGGAACCACACGCATGCGCGTTCGGGTGAACGAAGAAGGATCGTCTATTGAGAAAAGCGTGCAGACAAGGATAGAGGAGCGATCAACACGTCAACAATCAGATATGCACGAAGATAAAAGAGAAATAGTACATATGAAAGCAGATAGTAATGTATTTGAGACAAAATGTTACAAAGAAAAAAGAGTTAAAGTAAAAGTAAACAGACAAGTGTCAGTCTAAGAGGTTTTAAGGTATAATAACAGTGCAACATCGAGCAGTATTTCGTAAGGAATATTCCGATCGAAGCTCGCGATGAAAAAAGGTTGCCTCTTCGACGACTTTTTTGATTTACTGAAAGCTGGACTATAATATCTGATATCTTCGTTTGCAATAGATCAAAGTATAGTGAAAAATCTATAATCGGCCATTTAGCAGTAACGCGAATATCTGTACAAAGAAAAATGACAACCAGTCTCGTGGTTAAAATTTTTAACTTTTATGTAGTCAAGAAAGTTAAAATAAAAACGACGAAGATGCCGTGATTTATAAAAGCTGAAATTAGTCAACGGGTTAAAAAATCAGAGATTGCCATTTTAAGATATACATTTCGAATTACTGCAAGCAGCCATAAGTGAAAACTCGCGTCGCGTCATAAGATGGCAAAAGAGACGCCAGCGTGAAATAAGCAAAAACAAAACTATGAGACAGAAAGTAAAATGTAGCAAGAGACTAGACTTGTCGTTAACGCTCACTCCGTCCAAGTGCTGCTGCTCGCTTTTCGGCGATGCGCATATATAGAGCGTCGACCATGATCAGGCGAAATAGGCGCGGAAAGAAGAAGAAGAAGAAGAAGTAGATGACGAAGAAGAAGAAAAAGAGTCGTCTTTTAGTCGAGAGCGTTGATCGGGCGTCGATCATTACGAGCACGGATAGATGGCCGAGTGATAGGCGGCGAGGGCGGCGTGCGCGTGCGCAGGGGGCGCGGACGCGTGCGGCGTGCTCGCCATCGCGGCTGCCATCATCATCTGCTGGTGCGAACGCTTTAGGGAGTTGGGAGTTGTGGCGGCGCTACTCGGGGTCGTAACGGTGGTGGTGGTGTTGTTGTTGTTATTATTGTTATTACTGTTGTTGCTCTGGCCGTTCGTTTGCGTAGGCTGTTGCTGCTGCTGTTGCTGCTGCTGTGCCGTTGGGCTTTGGTTTTGGTTGCTCAGTTGCAAGGGACTGGCGGTACTGCCGAGAGCGGCGTGATGGTGGTGGTGGTGGTGAAGGTGATGGTGGTTGTGGGGAGTTATCGCGTCGTGCGGATAATAAGACGATGAGGTGGGCGAGGTACTCACGACGTCCGGCGTGCTGGCTCCGTCGGTGTGGCTGGTGCTGTCGGCGGTGCTGCGGGGTCCGACGCTGTCGAGCCCGTTACCGAGCTCCGGTGGCTTCGTGCTCTCCCGGTCGTCGATTACCAGGTCGATCGGCATCTTGCCCTTCAGGCAGCTGATGTACCGGTGGCAGAAGTTGTCGCAGAGCTCGTGAACCTGCAAACACACAAAAATACACCCTGTGTTAGTACATTATATATCCTGCGGAGAATTGAATCATCTACCGCGCGAGGAAATTCGGCCGCGACTCTCTGAGAGAGAGAAAAAAAGAGACCTTCCCCGCATGAAAGTTGCATGAGAAGAGCCGCAGCCGAAATGATAATCCATATTTATAGAGCCATTCGTTACTCCAGCAGTGCGAATGAATTGGCAGGATTTTTTACCCTACACTCCGCACGCGCGCGCGAGCGTTCGCAGTTGTAACGAGTATATTCCGGCGTGTTTCTTGGATCGAATCGTCGTGTATATATATATATACACGCGGGGCCCATACACAGAGCGCGCCAGCGAACGTTTCTTTTATCGCGCCCGTCGTTGGGCCGTCGCCGCTGCTGCTGCTGGCGGAATTTTTACGAGCGAGGGACGCTTTTTGCCTCCTCGCCTCCTCCCTCCCCCCGGGCTTCTTGTTCCTCTACTTCGCTCGATTGTCGCTCGCTTTTTAGGCCGTGTCGGGGCCGGGGCGTGCATCGATACGGTAGGACGAGTCGCTGCCGCCGCCGCCGCCGCCGCCGCCGAGCGATTCGACACAAAAAATGCTCGGGAGAAGAGAGCCCCGGAAAAAAGGAGGAGAGCGATCGTCGATGCTCCGCGCTGCAGCAACGCTGAGAAGAGGAGAGGAGGTCTGACCGGTGTCCAGCCGACCAGAATGTTATGTATGCAAATGAGGGCTGACAGGCCTATAGGATAGCCCGTTCTTTTCCCTCCGCTCGCAGCGCGCTCTCGCCCGCCCTTCCCTTAGACCAGTTCCTTCGTCCCTGTCTTTCTCTCCCTCCGTCCGTTTTTTAACTTTCTCTCTGGCTTTCTCGCTCCTTCTTTGTATACGCGAGCCCGCGCGCATATACATCGTCTTCCCTCTCTCGCTCTTTAGCCTCAGCCGCGTCTCGAATCGGTTTAGAAAAATATATTATATAAGCAAAAACAAATAAAAATCGTTATCTTGTTATATGTAAATCGGCGAGCGAGCCAACCGAGCAGCGTCCGACCGGCGTTATTATGATCGCCTCGTCCTCCTTTATTTTTCCTCTATCTCCCTCTGTGTTCTCCCTCCCTCTCTTTTCCTCTCGTCTTCTCCTCATCGTCGTCTCGCGTGCGCGTATGCGTTTTATATACGCGCCGTCGTTGCCGCCGCGCTTTGTAAGCCTATCCCCATTAGATATTTACATGCAATAGGGAAACCGGGGCATCTCTTGCAAGACTCTGCTGCTGCCGCTTCTGCGCCGCCAATAACGTCGATCTTTCTCGGTCTCTTGTTCTCTTTCTCCGCGCTGTGTATATATGCGCGCACGCCGCGAGGGAGAATAATTGCACTTGTCGATGCCGCGAGAGAGAGAGAGAGAGAGAGAGAGAGAGAGAGAGACCAGATCATACTCCGGCATCGCGCGCCCATGAAGAATTCAGAGTGCGCCTTTACACTTGCGCGAGGAGGGACTCGGATAAACATCTCGTACGCTCGCGCAAGAGCGAAGGTTCTTTGTACACTCCCGCGGTGAAATTTTTATTGCACGAGAGCTGAATACGGACGTCTGAATACAGTGATTTCACCTGTGCGCAAGCGCGCGAGAGTATCTTTCTATCGCGGTTGTTTAGAAAAGTGGGAAAGAGCAAGCCGCGCGGGATGGGAAGATTGATGCTCGAAATTAGTTACGTAACGAAGCGTGTCAGAAGGGGGAAAAAGAGTTACGAAATCGTTGGACAAATGGTTTAAATAACTAAACCTGTATAAGACTTACAATGTATTCATTCGGAAGAGAAGAGAGAAAAAAAAGAAACGAGAAAAAGCCCGCGCGGGAACTGAACAGAAGAACCTGCAACTTAGGCTCTCTTTGATAAAGGAATTTACGACTGCGGCGCAATCGCGAGGTCGTTAGTGTGTACGAGCCGCTCGCGCACGGGGCGAAGAATTCGGCGACATTTAAATGCCTCGGGATTGGACGCGCTCGTTACCTACGCTCGAGCGGAGCGAAGGAACGGGCGCGGACTTTTTGCGCTCTTTTTCCGCTCGCGGCCGGGCCGCCCTTTGCATCGACCACGAGATTTCCTCTTTCTCTCTTGGTTCGCACCGCGCTGATATAACACAATGCAGCGACAATGACTAGAGTCTTCGAGAGAGGGTGGGAGGGAGCAGTAGGAGAGCCGAAGGACACCGGATATATAATGCCGGACTGGTTAGAATTTGATCTGCCGAGAGTCGAACGATCGGCCAGAAGTTGGTGGTTGCTTTACCAAAATATTTTAAGCAATTCTCATGGCGATGTCAAGGAAATTTTTTCAAGATCACGCTTGTAAAGAACGAATTTAATAACGCCATTGTAAATCACGGCAATTCAAAACGCACCCTCAGGCGATAAATAATCCTTGGTATATATACTCGTCGTCGACCCCATATCTCCAAAATCCTAATCATTTAGCCTGATTGTCCGGAAAGTTAAACGGTGCATTTTCAAAAGATCACTCTTCGAAACTCTGCCCTCCCTTCCTCTATCGGGGGCGACCATTAAAATAAATCTAACCCAGGGCCCATTGACTCTGGCGCGTCGGCGAAAAGTATACACAGAGAGACGGAGATTCGAGAGCGGGAGGAGGGCCATCGCCATGGAGGGGTTGGATATTATCCACGAGCTCGCAGGGAGAAAGAGAGAGAGGAAGTCATTGATCAACCACGCGTAGTCCCGAGGGATCAGTTTCGCTTCCGGGAATTCGATCGACTTTTTACCCTCCCCGCGCGTATCACGTTCCGCTGAGCAAGCTCGCGTTGCAGAAAATGGCAGGAAGAAGAGCCCGCGCCGCCTCTATCTCTCTCGTATACACCACGCGTTCCTTTGCATCGAAAGTAAAAAATCGTTCCGTTTGTTGCAGAGTTGCGAGTATTATAGCGAAGGTGGATGAAGACTTCAGGACCGAAACCTTCAAAGTTATACCGGTACGTTATTCAACACCTTCCCCCCCTCCTGGTTTCTCATCTCGTGCACAGCCTCTTGACACGCGATCCGGATCAACGAGCCGGTGGTAGTGACCCTAGACTGTATATATATGCATCGTTGACCTGGATCGTCATCCTCTCCTTCATGGTGACACAGTCACCTCGCGTCAGTTTGGTTTTACGCAGACGAATACCACGGTGAAGTGATAAAGAAACAGAAGGAACGGGAGGAACAGTCGGAAGAAAGGCGGAGAATTTACGAGCTTCGACAGGATACCGGCCCGTAACGGGAGCAAAAGGAATTAGAAGCGCTCGCGTGTAACTGGATATATATATGTGTGTATCGAAGAAAGAGAGCGAGAGGACGCGCGCGCGACCGAAAATCTCTCAAGGTCGCACGCGTTCTTGGGTCGATGCCGAGTCTCGAATAGCGCATGACCGGCGAAAAAACGAGGAGAAAGAGAGCGGCGGCCGCGGTGACTAGCGTCTCACTGGGATGGATTGACTTACGTCGCGCGAGGCATCGATCGGCCACCGCTCGCCGATACTCGAGACATTGTGTTATAAAGTCTGGCGAGAATATTGTCTTTTTCGGTACTTACACCTGCGCAGAACTGACCCGTTTATGAAATCGTTATGTAACCGCTGAGGTTTCAGAGATATGGTAACCTTGAACCACCACCTATTAATAATCGCGCGAATCATCGATATTTTTTCATATTATTCGTCGAGGTGATTCAACGGTAGAAATTATATTGTACCTTGGCTCGTTAAACGCAGAAAGTGCGTACAGTCGCTATGGAGCACTTCTTTGAATGTGCCGGCGTAAAAAGACGCTTTCCGGGAGATTAAAAAAGAGAAGAGGGGGAACTTCGCGGTGACACTTCCTGAGCCAGTGTCGCATGTAACTCGAGATTATTCCCATTTTATGGCCGATTTAACAAGCAAGAGGGGGGTAACGTCGCCCAGAGTTTCCTCCGACCCGCGCGTATATGGCCTCCTGTACCGCACCCGAGTATTATGTTCGAAGAAGCAAGATCTCCCGCGAATAACATAAGACTAAGTACGCGCGTGTGTCCTTGAGTATGCGAAACGGTGTGTGCATGCAGAGGCAAAGAAAATATATACTTTGTATACCGAATGCCTGAGAAAATGCCGATCAGATTCTTTCGAGCGCCTCGTCGACGGAAAAGTTTGTACGGGGGAAAGGTTCGAGGCAGTTTAGTCGGCGAAAGAAGAGAGCTTTCTCGTTTCGTTCTTTTCCTCACTCTGCAATTTTGAGAGGGGGTGAAGCTTTCCACTTGCGGTCTCTCGACATTGTCCCTGGTCGTCCCGAAATTGACCCGAAATTTTCGCGAAAGAAAGGAGAGCGCTGTGATGGTAAACGAAGGAATTTCCGCCTTTATCTCTCCCTCCTCTTTGGACTTTTCGAGGCGACCAGGGAGAGAGAGACGTCGGTATAAAGAGAAAGAAAGGGAAAAAAGAAGCGAGGAGGAACGCACCCCATTTTAGAGCACAATGGGTCTCTCTTTTCAAGCCGCGGCGAGTAGTAATGAAAGTATCCATGTATGCGTGCGTACGCGAAGGCACACACGCGGCCGATTTTTCCCGTTGTTACTTCTGCGTTTACTCTTCGTGTCTTTTCAGAACGACGCTCCCCGTTTAGCTGTCTGCGAACGGCAAGGTCATACACCGGGTGTCTTTGGAAATTGAGGGGTGCCACGGTTATATACAAACGAGATATGTCTGCTTTCAAACGGTATGTAATTGAATTAGACGCGAAAATTGATAAGGTTATTATATATATACGAACGAATTTACAAACCAGCAATTGATCAATTATATCACGATAAATCTCGATCATCGAGAAACCAACTAATTCTAGTGACAAATACGCGGCGCTCTAAGCCACATAAAAATCAGCCGATAAATTCTGCACTGCAGCCATAAAGACTCTTCATAAATCCCGTCAATACAACTTTCATCGACGACGGCACAAATATCGCCATTCCGCGCACGCGGCGGCGCGACGATTAAACGGTATAATTAAACGCCGGGCAATCAAGACATCAGGCGAGTCGCGCGTAAAAGGACGGCTGCACTCTCTCTCTCTCTCCCGTCTTACACCAAGGCAAAAGGAGAGTTTTACGCAACCGCGCGGGAGAAAGAAGCGGCACAAGAGAGAGAGAGAGAGAGAGAGAGAGAGAGAGAGAGAGAGAGCTTAGACAGAGAACCAGTTTGTTACACGCATTACGCAAAGAAAAGAGGGTATATATATATACACGTTGGCATGCGCCGCCATAGCATATACGCACACCCCGTAAGAAATTCATCAAGAGAGATAGGCAGCTCGGTGCTGTGTCGGCGACCAACCAAACTCGCCCTCGCCCCCGAGCGGCGGCTGCGCGTAATTATGCTAATGCGCGCGGTTATACCACACCGCCGGCTATACGCCCAATGGTATCCCTGGAATCTTCTCGCGTCGTGTACACAGCCGATCTGAGACGCGGGTATACATATCGAGAGGCGCTTTTCATCTTCATTACCCGAGCGCGGCGATTGAGAGAGACCGACCAAGCGCGCTGTTATTATACGAGTGCGCGGACGACTTTCTCAAGAGGGCGGAGGCTCGCTCGCTCTTAGTTTGCATACGCCATCAATTTCGTGTGTAACGAGGAAAAATGGGATAGACGTGTGCATCGATCGAACGGGAGAACCTTTTTTGTCCCTCTCGTTGTGGTCGAGAAAATAGCCCACGGCGGTCGTAACGTTTTACCGGTAAATTGGCTGCTCGAAAATCGACTGCAATTGGTATGAAAAATTTTCAACATGCAAATTTGTCGTTTTCAGCGAGCAGTAATAATCCGTACAGCGTATCGAATATTGTCGTAGCGGCGATATCGAACTGTAGACTGCAGACCCGTGCTCGCACAGCTAGTTAGTTAGTCGCGTCCGTCCGGCTCGATGACGAATCAGCATAACTCTCCGCGAGGTGGAACGCGCATTTTAGGGTCAGTAGAACTCGTGCTGCTTCTATTATCGACTCGGTCGCCCCGCGGTCGGGAATAGAAAAGATGGCCGCGCGCGCCACTCGAAATATCGTCCCGAATAGTCGTAGCCGCGCGAGGCCTACGGAACCGTCGAGAGACGAAGAGCGAGAGGAAGGAAAGAAGCAGAGAGAGAGAGAGAGCTTGCTCGCGCAGCGCGGAATAGTTAAATTCTAGCCTGGGGGTCTCTCGAATATCGGCTGGTAATCGGTCTCGTAAATGAGGAAAATTGCTATAAAATTGCATGATAAACCGGACGAACTGGTGCAACGTGAGAGAAGAAGGGGAGAGAGAGAGAAAAAAGACGTTGCAGAAAGGAAGCCTCTCCTCTTCGACCATTGGCCGCGTGCGCGCTTGCAACGCCGCACGTCAGCTGCCATTTCGATGGAAATGCGATGGATGTCCGCTATTTTGTATGATAAAATATCGCGGTAAAAACGCGCTCCACCCGAGGGCGGCTGCGTTCTGCCTGCATGGAGAGGATACGCCTCGGCTGTTTACACGATGGGCCGAATCCTCCTCTCCCTCTCGCTCGTTCGTTCACTCTTCGCGGTCTATGGCGCACACGTGCTGCGACAGCAGCAGCCGCCGCCGGCGAATTTGCATTTACAAAATTGGAATTAATCTGTTCACGCCAGGCTCGATGGCCGGCGATTACGTGCATTTTTTACCCGAAAATTTCTGCAGCGCGCAAAAGAAAAGGAAAAGTTCCCGCATCGCGGCGAAGAAAAATGGGAATTCGCGATCGATGTGAACTTGCGATGGGCCGATTAAATTTACATAAGGCCAATTTAGACGACTTCTTTTTCGTACTTTTTGGAAGAAAATAATTTGTTCGGTGAAGCTTTGATATTATTCGGTTAATATACACCGCGAGGAACGTTATTAAGGTCCCTCACCTCGGCCGTAAAAAAATGAGCCAACCGATCATGGGAAACGTATTTTCTCCTCGCCGAAAAAACGCCGCGCGAGAAAGAAAACGTGTATTTTCGAAGAGTCAAAACTGAACAAGCCCCCTATCCACGACTTTCATTTCTCTCGCGACGTCAGCGAGCGAGAACCGCCTATATATCGCCGCGCGATGCACGCGTTACACACGCCGCGAGAAAAATCAGAGACCCGCGTGTGCACGCGAAACGTTCAGCTTAGAAAACGCAGAGAGAGAGAGAGAGAGAGAGGCAATTTCCGTGCTTCTTTACCGCCCATCGGACAGCTAAATCACTCCACTTAGACTGCGCGGCCATAGTTGGACGCGCGAAAGAAAGACAGAGGGAGAAAGAGAGCGAGCGAGCTAGAGACCGGGCCGCGAGCTTTCACTACAATTACGGAAAATTGCTTCTCAGTCATAACAGTCGGTTTCCCAGGTGTAAAATCTTAGCCGGCCCCCACTACCACCGCCACTTTCGTATATAACTGACACCGTGAGTGACCCCTTCTCGATGCACGCGCGATTATCGGCGATTATCGGCGCGCGAGTTTCTCCTCTTAAAGTCGAGCGCACGCGCGCTCACATCACGCGATATACACACGATGGAATAATATTGATGTGTGCTGCTGTATTCTTACCTTTTCAAGCTCGAGGAGGTGAAACCGGAGTACTTGGATCGCCTGAACCATCTGAAACGGGAAGAAGAGACGTGAATTAATGATCAGTTTGACTCTGCAGTATGATTGTGTATATGTGTGCGTACGGATATTATAAGAGAGTTCCGTTATGGTAGAATAGCCGGTGCATATTTTCAATTTGAATGAACATAAGCGTAAGGTGGTATCAAGTATAAACGCACGCAGTAATATTCGATATCAGGATCGGGTAATAACATTCGCCCTGAAAATAAAGTTCAATCATTCAGACACTTGAAAAGACGCTTATATCTATTATGCATCGCTGTAAAGACGTTTTACAATGCAATAATCGTCAACATCGTCGTAATACACATCCTCCATCATTCTGCAATAAACCGCTAACCCGTCCACGCACGTGTCAGCGGCGTTTTGCACAATGCTCGTAAGGCAAATTACTTTGTTAGAGTAATATAATTATACACCGAGATAGAATAAAACGCGTCGCTATCGGGCCACGCTGTGCTTAAATCTCGCGTGACACCGACACTCGTCATTTCGCGCGTACACACAAAGTCGTGCCGACACACGTATATACAGAGAGCTGTAAACGACGGTCGTCGTTATTTTAATTAATGAGGCGCGTTTCTTCCGCGCTCGCACACGTCTTTCCGCGGGGCTCCAAGTGACACATCGGCGCCCGTTAAACGCGTCGCGCGCGATTAATTAAGTGAAAAAGGAAGGTGGAAGAAGAGACAGAGGTAAAAAGAGTCGCGACAACTCTTTTACACCGCCTGCACCACCACCGCCTTTGATCAATACACGTCCTGCTTGAACGCCGCGTTTATTTCCTCTCGCCGCGTGTGTCGTGTTGTGCGCGACTGAGGCGTCGGGTTTTGGTTTTATGCTAATCGTTAATTTCATTGCTTTATTGCCGACGATGCTTTGTCGTATTTTTGTTTTTCGAACTGTAGATTTACAATAAATATATTTAGCAAGAATTTACGAGTCTCGCTCGAGGTACCGCCGATACATTACCGCAATCTACCTCGGAGTTAACGTAATTACAAAATGTCCCGAGTCATAGATAAAACTCATCCCCGCGCAATCTTAATTCCTCGGCGAATAATTTCGCATGAGGGGCATACGCGATCGCAACTCCCCGAGGTCAATTTCAATAATTATCAGGGCGCTCTTAATGCCGACGAGCCGGCGCGATATCAACGGTCCGTCGAGTCGGGGAACGACAATTAATGCACCGCACATGCATACATACGCACGGAAAATTCCTCCTCCTCCTCACTGCAAAGCAGCAGAGGTGCAAGTCGCTTCCTCCTACCCCATCGGAGTGTGGCGATTCAATTAGGCAGAGAGCGCGAGCACGCGGCAATCTTAATTGTTAATTAACATTGTATTTATGCAATTATGGTCCATTATGATTGCGAGTTGCCGATACGACGGGATATGCAGGCGCGTCAAAGTGCGCGGGATACCCCCTCTCCTCCTTCGATGATAATGCACTTCTTCTTTCGCCTCCTAATTAGAGTGTCTCTCTCTCTCTCACTCTGGAGGAGTGGGGTAGGATCGATGGAGATCGGAACGAGTGGAGGCGCATAAAATCGCGCGCGAGCGAGAGCTGGGGCTACTTTATTATTCGCGTATATAGCGAAGAGAGGAGAGCTAATTCAGGGATATATATATATATACATACATACACTTAATGCAAATGGAATTTTAATTAAGGAAAAGTGAAAGCGAGCTTGGGCTCGTAAAAAGAAACTTCACTGAGAAAACGTTTCTTTCGCCAGGCTTCGGTTTTTTTAACGACGATGATAAAAATCGAGAACTTCATTTTCGGACGCGAAAACATCGCGAGGGAATTTCAAGTGGTTGCTCGCTGGACTCCAAGTGGGCCGAACAGTCGATCACATTATACTGAGCGACGAAGGATATCGTACTTCGCGAAGGAACGAGAGAGTAGTGGCGATGCTATCGTGACGCGAAAGTGACGATACGTGTAAGAAAGAATCGCGGTTTTATGGCCATCGATGTAGCAACGTATACGCTTCTGTAGAGCGAAAATATATTCAGCGACGAGAGGAATGTATATGCAACGTTGGGAAAGATACGAGAAGAAAAGCGTTAAAGGTTTACAGGTTTTTTTAATTTAATGTGCCTTTAATACGACCTGTATTATCAGTATGAGTGCGCATTTATGCCGGCAAAAAATTAATTACGCTCAAAGTCATTTTTTCCAGGTTAAAAGACCGTTTCTGAATTAATAAGGAAGCGGTAAAAATCTTTTATTCGCCATAAAATCGCCAATCAATTAATGTTTAATCTTCCTCTTAAACTTTTATAATTTCCTTCGAATAAAAAGCTGTTTACTATACAAATTCCAACCTGATATAAACACATCATTATCACGAGCACTCTGCGTTTTTCTCAAAACGCATGCATCTCAGCGTTAACAAACCACCTCGACAAAAGTCGCGCATCCCTCTCCAATGTTCAAAATTAGAAACTCAAAAACTCCACTGGCACTTGTGTGTGTGAGAAAAAAACAACTAATGAAGAGGCGCGGCGGCGGCGGCGGCTACGCGAGAAATGCAGAACACCCGCACCGAAAAAAGGAACGCGCCGAGAGGCATCGCGCTTTTATCCGTGGCACATCTCGCGACGTAAAGAGCCGCGTACAGTCTCTCCCTCACATATACACCGGCCCTCGCACAATGTCTCCTCTATGTCCGAGAAAGAGAGTTCCACCGGCTGCTGCTGCTGCTCTACATCAGTCAGCGCCCAGTACGCACTCGTGTGTGTCTTGGCCGCCCAAAGGTTTTCGCGTGATATTAATTAAGCGCGTCTGCGTCTGCGGCAAGTGTTGCGCCGCGTATGTACAGAAAAAGAGGTTGAGTAGTGCTATGCGCGAGGGAAAAAGCGCGAAAGCGCGGAAGAGATGGTGTTGTTTATAAGCGGCCGCGGAGAGTGCTTATATATACGCGATGCATGCGCGAGATTGCGCCGCCGCGGCACGTCGAACGAGATTAACATCGTCTGCGCGAGAGCCGGCTTCTGTCATGTGCCCCGTGTGTGAGTATGTGAGAGTGAGAGGAGGTTTTTCAGAGAGAAGCCGCGGCGTTGATTCGGAAGGGAAGGAAGGAGAGAAGCTAGGCGGAGCTCGCTGATGATTGAAATGTAAATGGAGGGAGGTGCGGTGTAATGTTTTTTCATCAGTCTTGATTTTCAAGTTTTTATTCATTTTTCTGGAAAACTTTATTAAAACTATGGGAGAGTGTTTTAAAAGTAAAGTTGGAAGTAATAATGAAGGCGTGATTTCTTTTCTGAAGGTAGCGGGTGTTCTCCCGGCGATAAAATCAGCTGCTCGCACATCACGAGGAAATCAATACAAACACAGCAGAGAGAGCCCATAAATTACAATTTACCTCGTCCATTAATAATCAAAAATCATCGTATATTTATACACGCGAGTTCATTCATTCATTCATTCTCAGGCAGCGACGCAGAAAAATAAAAGGAAAAGAACCAACGCGCATATACTATATCGACGGAAAGATAAACACGTCGAGTTACTGCCGCGAGCAAATGAAAAATTCACAAGACAAATTGCTTCGTCCGCACATCCCGACACACATATACGCGCGAAAGCGAAATGTTCATTTGCGTATATCAGCCTCGAAAAAGACATCGACATCCGCTATATATGTGTACGCTATCGGGACGCAGCGGAGCGACTAACGCCGTGCGGCTTCGCTCGTTTGCGCGCTCTCGTGTGAACCGCGCGCTAATCGCTTCTTCCAAATGCCTCATGAATGACAAAGGCGCGTGCATAATTAAGCACGAGCGCGAGGCGGCGTATACTGCGTGTGTGTGTCTGTCGGATAATGAAGTCATGAGAGAGAGAGAGAGGAGTGTGGAAGACGTAAATCACGAGGCATCGATAAGCGAGAGCCACGCGCGCACAAGCACACCAGTGTCGCTAGCTCGTTAATAATTGATACAATTAAGCGGCGAGTGTGGATGAAAGTTTGCCTCGGTGAATTTTTAATGCTACACCGGTTGTTTACTGATGCACTTTTTCGTACAGGAAAGAGTCGGTGCATAATTTTCAATGTTTCGCAACTAAAGCAAATCGTTTGTCAAGTATTTTTTGTACAACAAGAGAACGCAAATCGCTAGAAACCCTTCGCGGCAATAAACCACATCAAAAAGGCAGAAAAAACAACAACGTACGTTCGCACACAAAGTCGGCAGGCGGCGTGGCGAATTCCCCGGCAAAAGGAAACACGCGGCAGCATTGTCAGGAAAAGAACGCTGGCGCGCAAATGCCGAAGGAATATAAAAGCCATTAATATTCAATGGTTTGCTAAGTAGCCGCATGTGCGCTCCGGCGTTCTCTAGGCGCATTCGGACGAATCACCTGCACTCGCAAGGCCTTCCTTTTATATACCCGGCTCTTGAGTTTCTTCCGCGCGCGTATATAAAGTCGCTCCGGCGTCCTGGAGCATTATCCCCTTATACTTCTATTTAGCGTGCGCGCGCGGTATACACACATACACTCGTGGAGCGCGTGATTTACGACGTCGCGGATGCGTATTCTCTCTGTCGGAAAATCGCGAGAGGTATTATAATGCTCCAGTTCGGAGTGTGTCGGGAGATACTGCGGTAGTAAAGTGTGAGCATCTGTGACGCGTCTCTTCTGTAAGAGCCTACATGAGATGGTGGGTGGTTTTTTCTTTCTGTTATACGACGTGATGGAATGGCGGAGTTATGGGTATAACAATGATAATTTATGCAGAAGTCTTTACACTAGAATGCATAATTCTTATTGAACAGAAAACGGTGGTGCATTTTTTATTAATACTGTTGTTTAGCATACAATTATAAGACAAATTACGCGAAGGTGTCGATCGATCGTAACACTCTCTACCACCCCCAATCGATAATTACGTTTCATTCCAGCTCTCGTTGCGGAATGGAATTCATAAATCCCGCGGAGATTTGAATAAACAAAAAGGAAAAACCAGACCAGCACGCGCGAGGCGTGGAAAAAAACGACAGCCCGAAGAGTTACGGCCCCGCACGCGAAACAATAAATTAGATGTTATCGTGAAAATTTCTCTGCGCCCCTTCCTTCAGTCAAGAAGTGGCAATAGGGATTTAACTCTCGAAATCCGTGCGCGAAGGGCTGTGTAAGCAAACGGGCGGTTTATCTTCGACCCTCCGGCTGTGTTCGTTCCGACGCCGCGCCCCCCTTCGACACGCCGACGACAATATTTAAATATTGTTAAGCGCCCAGTCCCCGCGAGCGAGCGCCGGTAAGGGAAATTCAAATGGGAGTAAGTGCGAGATTCAATTTCGGAAAATTGGAGGGTGCGTGGAAAAGTTTGTTCGATAAATAAATAAAGAGAAATGAGAATAAAAGATTAAGGATAAACGTCTTTTAAATTTGAAGTAATGTTTTAATGTAATTTTCCAAGAATATATCTACGTATTGATCTACTAATGAACGATAAATGTCAATTAAAATATTCTCAACAATAGATCATTTTGGTAGGCAAACAAACGACAACCGCAACTCTTGCGGAAAAGGAGAGACAGACATAGAGAGACACACTACATACGCGGCACGCGGAAAGAAGGGCCACGAGAGCAAGAGAGGGAGAGAGAGAGAGACAGGCCTGTATTAAGATGATAGCACTCGGTCGGTCGCTCGCGCGAGGCACGCCACGGGCCATCAAACTGCGCGCGCGCGTTCACTCACGGTCCAGCGTCTTAATAGCCGGAGATTTATGGTCCCGCGGCCGACTGTAACGCACGCGCCTGTGCGACACAGGACGCCTAGGCCTATACTATCTAAAACCATGTACGCCTCGCGATGTAAGAGTTGTAATGCACGCGCACAAGCGAGCGAGCGCTTTTAACCCCCTTTGAAGCGTAATGACTCTGTGACGCGCTCGTATATATATGTAAGTGTGCGAGTAGGCTATTTTTACACGTGCATAACGCAGCGCGCACGCGAGATCCTTCATTTGTTTGCCGACCGCGCGCAAGAGGTTCCTTATTTATTTACGAGGTTGCGGATGTGAATTACGGCGGCTGAAATTCGAGAGTGGCAGCGTGAAGCTGTCTGCATGTCACGAGAGGGAGTGAGAGTGTGTGCCAGACTTGGGGAGAAAAAGATGTTTACAGTGTTTATACCGTGGTTTATGTCTCCGTATGTACACGTCGTTAGTGATTTCTAATGTCTTTTCTTTTTTGTTTATTCAAAATTACAATATAAAGCTTTATTTTCGTCTCTATAGGCTATAAAAAAGCTCAGTAGTTCGAAATGTTGCAATAAAAGGTTTTGCATTTATTTTCATAGTGGAGGGTGAATAAAAAAAAATAAATAAAACGAACGTCCTTTTTGTCATCATATACGGAATACAATATCAAATCCAAAAAGGCTTTCACGTATTATTATTGTTATAAAATAAGAGAGAGAGAGAGAGGGAGCTTGCGTAGGCAGAGGAGAGCGGCGCGCACAAGAGAAGGGCGGCCGTAAAGTGTAAACAAGAAGAGTAATAAAAATAGTAATAAAGGTAGAAGAGAGAGAGAGAGAGAAAGAGAGTGGGGGGGAAAAGGGTGTGGAGCGCGGCGCACGCGGTGTGGTCGACTCTGTGCATGCATGCGTGCCGCTCGCTCGCTCGCGCGGTGGACTTTACTGCGCGCACCTGCATTTTTGCGAATATTTCGGGAGACATTAACGTCTTTAACGAGCGTCCGTAACAAGCCAAAAAGGAGGAGCGATAGCGACGGCGCGGCAACCTCCTCCTCCCTTCTTTTCAATTTTTTCTCCTTTCCCCCCTCGACGAGTCGCGGAGACATAAACTTTCGCGTTTGCGGAGAAAAAAGTACTGCTGCTGCTGCTACCACCGCCGGCGTCTTTTTTCTTTTACGCAGGATGAAAATTGTAGTATGAAGGAAGCGAGGATGATGCACGACGGGTAGTATATGTAACAGTAGCCCTGCGATCAGCTGATCGCGATATCGCTCCTGGATTTATTATAAGCCCGAAATTAAAATTAGCGCAATTTTCGGAAGGTATCATTTGCAAACCCCCCGATAAGCATTACATATACCGGTCTCGACAGTGTATACATACAAGATCCCGTGAGCTGCGCGCATTATTTAATTAATCAGCGCCGATTATGATCGGGCCGTCGTCTCTCCTTTGGACGTCAACCGAAGAAGAAAAAAAGAAGAAGAAGAAGAAGTCAACGAACGCGCGAGCTTGCAAACGATGCCCTGCATGCGTGTGCACTCTCGTAAAACTCGAAACTCGAGCGTCAACATTGCGCGCACGAAAAGAAATTCGTTCCAACGTGTCAGCTTGCTAATAACGCAATTTCATACCTCGTCGTGCGGCGCACACAGCCCATACGTATATATACTTATATATGCGGCTGTATATATACGGGGGGACACAGGTGATTTAACGGCGATCTCTTGTCGCGCTGCTTGCAAAACGCGCGGCCAGCTTCGGACCACCCGAGTCGACGTCGGTGACTGCTGCAGCCTGTTATACATGCACACGCGCGCGGTCTATACTTTTATTGTGTAAAAGAGAGAGGGATCACGCGCGTCCATATCTTTCGCGCGTTTCTCGTTTCTAATTCGACAAAATCGAGAGACTACGCTGCGGGAACGAGACGTCGAAATATTGTGTTACGCCGCGAGAAACTGGCCGAAATTTTAGGAGCGGAGATATACCGAAAAATGCGGATCTCTTTCAGCTCTTTCGGGAATATCCTATTTCAACCGCAGACTCCGGCCTGATGAATCGACCTTTAAAAGTGTGTGTCTTCCCAGCCCAAGTCAAAAAAGATAATGCAAAATTTAATGAAAAAACGAAAAAAAGGAAAATATTTCGATAGTTTGCTATTTTTTTTGAGGAATTTCTCGGTTTCGCTTGCTACCGCTAAAACGAAGATACTGTAAGCCGAGCGCATCGCGGGTATAATATATATATATATACTGTGCAGCGGCCCAAGTCAACGGCCAATGATTGCGTGCGCGAGCGAGCGGAGATGGATGACACGCGCTTCCACGAGCCGCTGCTGCAGTTGCGACCCTGCAGCAACAGCAGCAGCATCCGATCCTTATGCGTCTTTTTCTCCTGCGCGTATCCTTGGTTCGAGGATACCGTTACCACGAGAGAGAAAGAGATTCCACGCAGCAAGAGCAATGGAACGAGAAAGAGAGACGAAGCGAGAGACAGTGGCGCCGATGCGCCTGCGTATTGCTTTTATATTATAGAACGGACACGCTTGTTGTTCCCCAAGTAATAGTGTCCGTTGGTGAATTTAATTATTTAAATTGTTTGAAAATTGCAGGGATGGATTTTATAAAATTAAACGGCTATTTTGTCGAGACGTTTCACAGGATATATACAATGTATTTAAATTATACACAGAGAGGCGAGAATGTTACACCTTCAGGTATAAAAGAAACTGGAACGACGCGGTATTTACGCGGCGTCGAGAAAAGAGCTGAAAACCGCGTGGCGGCAAACGCAAACACGCGGCGCTGAGAAAGCGTAGCAAACGTCTCTCACGCGTGCGCGCGAACCTCTTTGAAGTCTCTGTCTTATATTTCTCTTACTCACTCCCCCGTCGTCCTTCGGAACGCGAACTCGTCAATTACCATCTCATTGGCTCATTTCGCCCGTATGCTAATGCGAATATTATTTAAACTGCCGCGCGCTGTCCCTTTCCGCGCTTGCTTGCTTTGCTCTCTTCGACAGCAGAAGCAGAAGCTGCTGCTCCTCGAATATCCGCCCACCTAGTGTCGTCTCGAGTGCTCTTCAGCCTCGAGTGGCCGCGCGCGCCCCCAGCGGCACCTTTTTATTTGTACAGAAAACTCGGGAGGTGAGCAGCAGCTTCTTTATTGTGCAAACTTGCGGAGACACGACGAGGCTGCGTCGCGTTTTGACAAACATTGGAGCGGCTACTGGTTTTTTGAAGAGTCCATGGTAATGGTGGTGGTTTTGTTTGTTACTGTGCCATGGTAATGGTGGTGGTTTTGTTTGTTACTGTGTGCGTGTGGTTGGAGTAATTGATTCTTAAGAGATGTGCAAACAAGAAGATTTATACTAAAGCATGGATGTGGATTTTTAGAATTATTTTCATAAAATTAATTAGAAACGTGTAGTATGACATTTCTCACGTCGGACAGTTACGACAATACAACATCAATCTTACATTCCACGAATCTCGTACAACAACGGCGACAGTGTAACGAGAAAGCGACAGTGTAACGAGAAAATTCAGGGCACACTCGAAATTTCCAGGGCTCGCTCCGCACGAGCAGCTGGCATTGAACGGGCGCGGGATTTTCTGGCACTTCGGGTCCCTTTCAAGCGCGAAAGCGCGCTCACTCGACTGTGACGGAAACTACCCTGAATGCGCGTATACATACACACACGACTGAGAAAACCAAAGCGCACCTTTCGGGCGAAAATCACAATCAGTCGGCTTGCTCGCGTGAGAGCCTCATACATACACATGCATGCACGTACGTGTTTACTCAATGCTGGAAAAATTCCCCCGGATGATCGTCCAACGACAGATGTTGATTGAATTAAAGTCAAAGTGGCGGAGGGAGACTATATACGTCGAGCCGTTGCGCAACCACTCTCTCGGCCAATTTTTTTTTCTTTCTTTCTTTTTTTCGTATATTGAAACGCGGTCGCGTGAACTCGTGCCGGGTTGATTTGATTTCAGGTAACCAAGTGAGCATTAATAATTCATGACAGAGAGATAAGTAATCTCGAATTTGAAAAGAAAAAATACGTTTTTAATTAGAGGAGGGGGGCGAAGGAATGAAGAGAGTAAAACGCGAACTTTCTATTTCTAAATCATGAGAAACTTTTTGCTCGAGCGTGTAGTGGAAATATTATTTTAAAGAGGACAAGAAGTCTCTCTCGCGGAGTAGAGTTCATCAACCAAAACAAACGATTCTCCTTTCCATCAGTGAAAATCGCAGCGACGAGAGAGAGAGAGCCACGTGCTCTAAATGAAGTAACATATCATAAAGGCATCCAGCTGTTTTTAGGATCGCCTTCTCTCTCTCTCTTCCATCTCCTCGCTGCAGAAGAACGGCAATATCGTCTCGCCGGAGCACGTTACTCTCATACCTTACTTTCGCACACACTCCAAGAAAAAGAGAGAGAGAGAGAGACACAGGCACACACATACGTACGTACGTACGTTATATGTACGCGAGGCAATTCCGCGGCGAGGACTTTTCCGTTCTGCAAAATTATCGGCAAAAAGCCGAGGGGCGGCAGGGGCGATCGGAGGGGGCAAACTCCTGGGGAACAAAGGAGCGGCCAAAGGGGATGACGAAGTGTGCGATAAAGACAGAAAGGAAGAGCGAGAGAGAGAGAGAGCAAAGGCGCAGAAGAGAACGGAGAGCAAAAACTGCGGACGCGTTACGTGCCCCGTATCCTTTACGATAGAGGCTCAATGCTCGTAGATTGCGATTAGCCACGGGCGTAATGAAGCCACGGTGCGAGAGCGAGCCTTCGTGCTTTTCTTTCTCTTTCTCTTGTTTTCTCTCTTTTCGTCTTTCTCTCTCTCTCACTCTCTCACTCCTGAGAGACGTTTGTCTCACTCGCCGCTGGCTACTGCAGCTATATATACGTTGCGTTATTCGCGCGCTCGCATGCACCGGAAGCTTTGCACTGATGCTCGCTCCCGCGCGCGCGCTTAAATGTTTCTTCTGTCGTTTGCTCTCTCGCGCTGCAGGACAGAACGTCTTCTTACGAATAGATTTTTACGGCGTGAATCGTTAGAGCGAAGATTATTATTATTACTGCCCTCTCTTGTCCGGTACAATATTCATTTTAATTAACACGGCGGGGGGAAAATTCGAAATTCAAATTTCGACGTTGAAAATACTTTTTTTAATTGGCAAAGAGATAGTCGCGCCGATCTAAGCTTTTACACACGCTGCAAGTAGATACGAAAATTTCATGTGGGAAGGCGGCGGTGTTCCTTTTCGCTGCAGATATAAGTGACTGAAGCGGTGATTTACGGCCGGCTATATGAGCGCGAGAAATTTTTAAAAAGTATCTTTTACGACTTATACGGGGCATTTATTAATGAAAGGAAGGATTCGAGAGACACACGCGATATAGCACCGAACCTCTTCCCGCCTTTTAACCGCCGCCTTCATTAAGTCGTTACACTTCTGCAGTTTTTTCTTATCATTTACATGCCTAATGATAATCCGAGAATTTGTAATGAGCGCGAGAGCGAGATAATGCGCCGACTTGTGCTGCAGCTGCAATTTCTGAGCATAGAACTAGATTAATGGAAAAATCATGTACCTCGCGATAACAAAACGCAATTTCCTGTACAAGCGAAGAGCATGTCCCGCTTGGATTACACTGTCTTCGCTCGATTCCTCCCCTTATCTGAAATGCTTAATTTAACATAGTACACTTTTTATTCCAAATCTCGAGGTTCTCGCGTATATACCCGTGCGGCAATTATTTCGTCAATCCATCACAATCGCTCAAAAAGCCGAAACTTCGCTTTCTCTCTCAACTTCGATAAATCTCTCCCGCCGAAATTTTTGCCAGCGGCAAAAGTATCCGCACTGCGGTGGATCTTCTCGCGCGTTTTTCCGGTATACTACCGCCGCCGCTGGCCCTTTTACAATTTAGATGACAGTCATTTTTCTGCACCGCGTCCGCACCGCGAATGCATAATGCAGCGCACACTGCCGAGTCGCGATATTTTTCAGGCGCGCACACGACCGACTCGCTTTATTTTTTTTTTTTGTTTTTGTTTCCCCAGTCGCTTTTTGTCTCGGGTAGATCTTCCGAGGTCGGCTGAATGCAGTTGTGACAACATAAGCCGCTGCAGGAGTAGCACGCGGATATGATGTGGAGCGAAAAAATGTATGAATGCACCGTGAGCGCGTGGTGAAAGATAGTAGCGTCTGTGTATGTGTGTATATAGTCGTGTTATCTTCCGGTCAGCGTCGCGAGCGCGGGCATGAAATTAGCATAAACAAATTGTTTTGGTGCGTCATTCGGGACGATGTACGCGCGCAGGTAAATTTGAATTATGCGGACTGTCGCCCGTTTTCCTAATGAAGGTTACCGTGGAGTTTCCTGGTATGGTAAATATTTAGCGACGAGCGGAAAATTAGTTTTACGACAATGGTTAGTAAATGAATTATTATCTGATCGGTGGAGCATAATATTGACTAACGTTTTCAAACACAATAATGACTATTTAATCGACGACACGTGACATCATACTTCAAATTGGCTGCCATTGTAAAAAAGATAATTTTCATTATACCTGTGTATTAAAAAATATTGAAAATTTTCAAAGTACCCTTTCACCTCTAAAATTAAATTTTACATCTCTAAGGAGGCTTTAGACACGCCGGAGCGAAAATCGCCTGTTTACCAGGAAGTTTGTTGCTCTTTACGCGCCTCGACGTTTACGTACATACATCGCCGACGACGTCTTTCCTCAAAAAAGCAAGAAAGAGAAGGAAGCAAAAAGTAAAAAAAAAGGAAGAAATTCCCTCGGCCTGGTTTAGCACCTTCTCTCTCACGGTCCCATTACGCCCGGCGCTTATGCTCATTCGTGATGCCTGGACACCGAGACTCGTTAGGGGATCGACCGGCTTGCGCTCGGCATATTACGTACATATATAATACCGTTGCCCAGCGCTTGCGGGCCACTTTGAACATACAAATAAGGAAGAGCAAAAGTTGTTGCGTATATATGTGTGTGTGATATACTCACCAGCGAGTCCACCTCCGGGTCGGCGATGTAGTAAGGCTTCTCTTGTCTGATCTGCAACAGAGATGGAAAAGTGCGCTTTAATAATTATAGAACTTGTGCATGTATAATTGGGAGTAGAGTATATGTACGGGTATGGAAATTCGCTATAGTGGGCAGGTATATCTATACACATGCATAAATATATGACGGGGGGAGAGGGCGATGGTATCGGTCGAGGCTCTTCCCAAACGATTTCCTTTTCGCGTGCTCCCTTAATTGGAAGAATGGGCCGCCGCCTCCCCTCCCGCTCCTCTTTCTCCATTGTATAAGCGCAAGCAAGCTACACATTTGCAGGTATATAGAAATCGGTCTAGCCCTAAGTGCTAAGAGACTCGTTGGACGTATCGGTTTACGTATCCTCGTGGGCGTGTAAACGAGGGCAAAGTAATGGAATATCGATTACGGTAACAGGTTCGTGCGCCCAGCATTTTTCCAAATTATCAGTGCGCTTTGTCAGCAGGTTAATTATTTTATTGGTGGACGCAAACAGGGTGGCACGGCCATTATAACTCATTACGGTTGCAAATAAGGGCCATAAAGTAATAACGACAGGTAGATTAAGTTTTGCTGATAACCTGCGTGTATAATCACAGGCTAAAATCTCTCGGCGAAAGGCTATATTCATTATATCCTTAAGTACATTCAACTGGCTGAAAAAAGAGAGAGGCCAATCAAAATTATGACTATCCTAGAGCCTTATATTTTCGTCCCGAGCAAGAATGCGCGCACCTTCCTCTCTCCCTCACACACACACACATGCCGCTAATTAATTTCCGTCTCTCGTTTTATCCCTCTCTCTCTCTGGCACTCATGCCACCACTTGCGGATCTACGTACGTATATATATTCGCCACGGCGTAACCGGGAAAGTCTCTGGCGGTGCCTCTACTCTTTTCCCTCTCGGAATGCCGCTACACTATATATACTCGCACGCGCGCGCTGACGAAAAGAAGTCGGCAGAGCAGAGAGTGTCGGCTCGGATTCTAACGCGTGCGTTATTCATGAGCTCTGAATTCTGAATGGGAGTTCCTGTTCCGCGCGCTCGCGTATAGTAATGAAGGTGTCTCTGCGGCAACGACACGAGCGCGCGCGCGCGCGGCCCTAACAAAAATACTGTCAAGCTCCACGCGCGGGCGACTAGTTTCTTGCGCCGATCGTCCTTTGCCGGCTGCTGCTGCTGCTGCTCCGTTTTTTTCCCAACCGGCGAGGCCGCGTGCGATCGTTTCCTATACCCTTTTCCGACGAGACTCGGTTTGGCGCGTGCGGAGAGACGGGCAGGTAAAGACGCGGCTCTGACGCGGATTACAATTTGTAAGAATCCTTACTCCCACAGCGCGTGTCGTTAGTTTTTGCCCTGTTTTTCTGACCGGAATGTGTACCATATCGGCACAAAGCTTTTCGAGAAAGAGAGAAGAATGGGGAAAAAAATTAATCGTTTTACGGGCAGGAGGGCGTTGTGCTTGGTTTTTTTCGCGTGTTTTCACTTTCGGTTGTCCGAGTCGTTAGGCAACGCAGAGGGTGGCCAGAATACGGTGAAAAAAAGTCAGGGAGCCTTGAAAGCATGAGCCCGTCAGGGTCGATTGTTAATCCTACGTGGGAGAACATAACTCTTTTCCGGAGGAAAACTAACCCGTCTCAAGTGTCGAAGATTAACAGAAACGTCAACATCAGGGATGCCACTTCCCCCCTTACAGCACCAAGATTTTTCGGCTGCGCATTGTCACGTAATAAAAAATTTGACGACGCA